>JAQIXN010000567.1:0-34350 GCA_034698145.1 Proisotoma minuta
TAGATTGCCAACTTTCCCAAAATTGCAACAACGGAACATTCAATTTGTTATCCAACCCTTGGGGAAATTTGGCCTGTAATTCCGCCTGTCAACTTGTTTGTGGTTTGGGATCTTCTGCCGTCTGCCAGTCTTTTTTCTCCAACGGTACTGAACTTTTGGGGCCCAATGCTTCTGCCCAACCCACCACGGCCACCTGCCAATGTGCACCCCCAACAAACAAAACCTGCCAACCTTTGGCGACTGGAAATTTTAACTCGGCTCTTTTGATGGTTTTCCCTGCAGGTTGGTGTTCCAGTTGTACCAATTCTACCGGCGTGACCAATTGCTTCTACGATGCTGCTACTTATCGGTTCAGATGCGACTGTGTCTATGCTGGATACACTGCTTGCTCTGCCTAAACGTCTTTAACATTGAAAACTTTGTAAATACTCTTAAATGTACATAGAAATCTGTATATAAATACTATTTATGAATAAATGTATTTATACAATATACATCAAACTTGTAAAAATTTAATAATTATAATAATTTATTGCACCTTTTCTGAATATTGCACCTTTAGAATATTCACTTATAAAGTTAACGCATACAACATAATATTCTCTAAATGACTACATGATCAAAGCCTGAGATTATTATGATTGTGTCAAGTTCTCATATTAAATAGTTAATACTTTCAGTTAATATTTCATTTTGTTGTAAGTATAAAAAATTAAATAATAATCTGTATATATTTAACCCTCAATATTTTTTGCTTGTAATTTTTTTGTAATTATATCTATAATGGTCGTTTTATATATCAAAATTACTCAATCATCTTCGAATTCATGCCACATACAAAGAGTACAAAGAGTAGCTTGCTAGGTCAAAGAATACATTAACCATCTAGAAACCTTGAAACTCTTTTAGACAATGATACTTTTTGAATTTCCATCGGATTCCGTTTGGATTGTAAAAAATATGCAAAAATTATAAATGCAGGTGCGGACCGCACCGTGCGGTGCTATGGCCCTCCGGGCGTAGGCTATACCTAGTGACTCAATTTACTTACATAATTGACCATGGTGTGATTCAAATTATTACTAAATATTATGAAATCTCTAAAAGTTCAAACAGTTATAAATTTGTTGCTGCTCTGACTAAACGTTTTCCAATCTTTGTAAACTCTGAAAGTGCTAATTGTCAATTGTATAAACATGCATTTTATTTGTGCAGACGAACCTACAGACATTATTCGATTAATTTATTAATTAAAATAAACGCACTTAATAATAATTATTGTTATTAAGTACGTTTTGCAAATTTACAATAAAAATGAAAAAAGAAAATCAAAGCCTGTATTAAGAAAATACAAAGAAAAAAACTCTTAAATTTCATAACACAATAATATTTGGACTCAAATTTTCACAAACATATATAATATATAGCGAGACCGGATGCCGATTTAGTTCTCCATTTGGCCTTATCAGTTGCAACTCCACAATATTTATTAGAATTACAGAAAATAATCCATAGTCGTAGTCTAGTTTTTGTAACTTTAATAAAGTCAACACAAAAATTAAAACAAAATTATTTTACATGGATAGAATTGATTTTACTGTACATTTTAGTCGGTTTTATATTTCACAATGTATATATCTTTACAATGATGTGATATCAGTGACACTCGATACAATGTTAAATTTCAGAAGAAAATTGCCATAAAAATAAATAGCATTTACAGCAACTGATAACAAGATCTTTTGTGAGTCAGACTTCTTATTAGGTACAACAGAACAACTTGCAAATACACGTATGATTACTTATTTATTTGTGAAATTAGGAGACTACATTCACTTGCTCAGTGTTCCCAAGTTAATTAACCTTAACTGAGAAAATATTTATTTGATCCAGAATAATAAATAAACATTGGATTACAAACCGAAAATCTCCTCCTCCATGAAGATTTTATATTGCAAGTAATGCAACCATGGAAATTAAAATAGCAATTACAAAAAACAAATCCAGATATCTATGGAAACATAGATCTCATATAAAGCCCCAAAACGAGTCCTTTCTTGGAAAAGGAAGTTATGGATCTGTAGTGAAAGCAAGGGACACTCGTCTAAACAAAAATGTCGCAGTGAAAATAATCTCCTTGGAAAAATCCCTCCAAAGATCTAAAGCCTGCCTTTGGAAAATATTTGAGGAGGTGAAAATTCTCCAAAATATGCAGAATAAGCACATTGTTCTGTACTATGATCATTGGGTGGAGGGACCACAAGGTCTAGTAGTAGATCTCGAAGAATTGGAAAAAGAATTAAATTCAAAGTCTTCCGTAAAAATAGCAAATCATTTTCTCTTCATTGAACTGGAACTCTTGGATTATAACTTACATACGTGGATACTTAAAAATCCTACAACAGACATGAGAAACGAATTTGTACGACAAATTATGGAACATTGTTGCCTTGCGCTAAGTGAGCTTCATGATAACAATATAATTCATAGAGATATTAAGCCGGATAATATTGTGGCTAAATCGGAGGAAGGAAATCTTATTTGGAAACTTGTTGATTTTGGAATGTCAACAATCAGATGGTAATTCAATAAAACATCAATTAGTTTATTTGTTTAAAAAAGCGTGATATTTGAGAGCTTTAATTTGTAATGAGAACCTGTTGAAGTATCATGAAAATCCACCAAAGCTTTTGATGCATGGATGTATCACTTTAAAAGCCAAAATAGTTTATGACAAACTTCATGAGCTTCATGAATCATGAACTGCTAATGGTAACATTCGTAATGGTGTGATAGGAATCTTATTGGCCATAAAGCCAGGAGGTATTACTTACACCAAGTTAACCTTCATTGATTGTAGTCGTATTGCAAATTCTACCTGTGAATAATTGCAATATACAATTTGTACTTATTTAATCTTTTGGCCAGAAAATTGCATTGTTTCATTCAGTTTTTGAGATTTGTCGTATTTTAAATCAAAAAGGTTTCGAAAACATTTTTTTAAAAGTGAGTTGTGTCCATTTTTCATTATTTTAAAAGCCTTAATTTATTATACATAATTTTTATTGTTTTCATTTTCAGTGAGGATGAACACGACAGCCACACAACATATTTAGGCACTTTTCTCTATCAAAGTCCTGAAATGCGGATGGGATTGGATTACAACGATAAAACAGACGTATTCAGCCTTGGGCTCGCTTTCTTAGAAACTTTGTATCCATTTCAAACGGAGCGAGAAAGAGACAAAACTTTTCAACAAATCAAATTCGGTTCAACTTCTTCCGTAACAGAGATAATTAGAAAATTAAATCCACCAGGGACAAAAGAATACTTTGCAAGGTGCAAGCCAATTCTTGTGAAAATGTTGGAACCAGAAGCTGAATATAGAACCAGAATAAAAATTATTATCCAAGATATCAAGACGGCATTTGAGTCGGAAGTTATACAAGAGCTTCCAGCATCATCCTTTCATCCCAAAACCCCAAAAATTGAAAACTATGATGTTAAAAAACAAATTCAAAATTTTTCTGGGAGAAAGCAAGAAACCAAACAAATCATGGATTTTTATAACGAGACAACTGACACTGGAGGTGCCCTATTAATTTCAGGCATTGGAGGACAAGGCAAGACTCAACTTTGCCGTCATTTTATACAAGAGCTCTTGAAAATTGATCGTTCTCCATTAATAACTTGGTTATCGGGTGATTCAAATCAAACGCTTTATGAGAGTTTGTCGGATTTTGCAAGTGACAATCTTGGACTTCGGCTTGACTCCAAAACTTCACTCTGCCATCTAGCGGAGAGCGTTGTCAAAAAGGTTAAGAAAACTTTCAAGGGTCGATGGCTAATCGTAATCGACAATGTGGACAAAAGCGGTGAAGAATTTGAAGAGTTTTTTCCAGTTGTAGAACTACTTTTGGAACAAGGAACAGCATTTATTTTGGTCACATCCCGCCGAACGGATGCCTTGCCATCTGATGCCGAAATATTACAATTACAAGAACTAAAAGATGAGGACGCCAACTCCCTGATTACTTCCTCAATTCAGGTGAACAATGAAGAAGATGTGACCAAGTTGTGCAAAACCCTGCAGAATTACGCTCTGGCTCTGCAAACAGCAGTGGGCTTTATTCGTCACAAACAGCGGGGCCCATCTTTAAAAGGAAAAAGCTATAATGTTTCAGATTATCTTCAAGAATTTGAGAA
The DNA here is from genome assembly GCA_034698145.1 of Proisotoma minuta. Taxonomy (NCBI): domain Eukaryota; kingdom Metazoa; phylum Arthropoda; class Collembola; order Entomobryomorpha; family Isotomidae; genus Proisotoma; species Proisotoma minuta. The sequence continues at coordinate 4,207 of JAQIXN010000567.1, forward strand.
AGATAATCCTGAACCTCTTCAACATAAGCAACAACTGAAGGAATATGACAAAACAGTTTTCAAAGTCATTGAAATGGCAACTGATGCTCTAAGAAATGAGGGAGAAGTCGGGATTCATAGTCAAATCATTTTAGAGATACTTTCATTGCAAAATCCTGATGGAATTGATTTGGATCTTTTGGCTCAATTTGTCAAACCAATTTTTGATACATCTTGGTCCGACAGTTTGTTTGAGTCTTGTCTTTTCATGTTGAAAAAATTTTCGTTGATATCAATAGAAAATTATGTTATAACTGTTCATCGAATTGTGCAAAAAATAATCAGGCTTCGAATGAAGGCATCAAAAAAGTTTGCGGAAATTGGAGGGGAACTATGCGAAGCAATTGAAATCTCAAAGTTAAGCAGGCCCCACCTTTCAAACATGGTCTACTTTTGGAAAATGGTCTCAAAGGATGAAGAAATTGCTAAAAAACATGCAATCATTGCAGACAAAATCTTTGAACGTATGATTGATGTTGCAATGGTTCAAGAAATGATTCCTTTTGCAGAGGAAAATTTCCGTCGTTTCTCTTCAATTCTGGGACCTTGTGAGGTCACAATGCTCCTTGAATACAGAGTAACTTACGCTCTTTACGTTTTTAAACGTTTTGACGAAGCTCTTGCAAAACTACAAATATTGCTTCCAAAACGCCAAAAAATTCTGGGAGAAAATCACCCATCAACTCTAAGGACGATGCAGTTCATAAGCACTCAACTAAGAGAACTCAAACGTTTTGAAGAATCCCTTGCTTGGCATTTAGATCTTTTAGAGAGGAGGAAAAATGCATTCGGAGCTGATCATCCCTCGACGATTAACACAATGCACAACTTGTCCCTTGTCCTCCTACAACTTGGAAACTACGAAGAAGCGTTGGCTTTGTACTCGGAAGTGTTTAGATTTCGAGGGGAAAAGCCGAGCAGGGGGGAACTGGCTGGACGATTTTGTTTGGCAACTTGCACCCAAGGAAAAGATGCACTTGAATTATATGCAAAACTAATGCCCATGGATTCTGAGATTAATGCTCTACAACAATTCCGGGCGTTGGTAGAACTTCGAGCAGCAAATATGGGTCATGACCACTCCCATACTTTGTCAAATAAATACACTTTGGCTACTGCGTTAATTGAGGTTGAAAACGAAAGAGAAGAAGGGGTGGAGATGCTGAGGGATGTTTTAGTCCTCAGCGAAAGCGTCAACGGAGAGACACATCCGGACACGGTCAGGGCAAGGGAAAAGCTGGATGCAATAATGCGGTCATAAGGTGTTGAGATTATTTTTTCCGTATAGAGAATTTAATTAGCATCTTATTTTTTTTACTCAAAGTTTTATTTTCTTTAAATGTTAACAAACAGTGTAAAAAACACTACTTTAAATTAGCTAAGCTACTATACCTTAAGATACAAAGACAAACTGAGCTTTGGGCTACATTCAAAAACCGTTTCTCATCGTCATCGTCATTAATTTCTAATTCCAAGATAAAAATTTAAATGCACCCCGGTCATAGTAATATTTTATCTAGAGTAAGTATAACAAAGTGAAATAATTTAAATATTATAATAGCTAGTAAACAAGTTTGGTATTTGTATGAGAAAGAGAGACATCTAGCACACTGATGCTACAATTCTACAGTTAATTATTATTATTATTATCATGCTAAATTTGACTATTTGTAGTTTTGGTAAATTGCAGTGACGTTACGAAACGTGATGTGTTAGTATTGTTTTATGCACTTAATTGGGTTAATTTGGTATAAAAATTGGCATACAATTAATAAACTTTAACATGCAGGCTTATTGAGTGTGATGTGTTATTATTGTTTTCTTACGTTCCTGAGCTTGATTCAATAATAAAAATATATAGACCCAAAAAATTAATAATAATTATTATAGACTTTTAAACAAAATTAGATTTTGTGATGTGGGTTAAATAATTTTGGCATTCATAATACAATTTGGCAAAGATGTCATAATATTTGGTATGAAATTATTTTCAAATTTAAATAAATTATAACTTTTATGTGGTGGGTTGTTTGTAAAAATTTACTTATAATTAGTAGCTTCCATTCATTTCAATACTGCCTCATCACTTTTACACGCCAAGCCTCTAAATTTAAAGTGGTAATACTTTCCTCAATATCTTTTGTCGGCCGTTATTCATATCATTCGTAATACTTGCGTTCATCTCGTCTCATTTATTAGCTAAGCTAATAAGCTGCTAAATTGCTTGTTGCAAAAGTTTACTCGTTGTTATCTGCCTGACTTTCATAGCTGGAAGAATTATGACCTCCCCCTGGAGATGGGGGACTGCTCAAATTGGAGCTGTTGTTTGATGTCAAAGAATGTCTTGGACTTCCATCCATCCCAACCAAGTCCTATTAAGCGTAAAAAATGTATTTTATTCTGAAAATTAAAAAAAAAACCTTTCAAGTAAATACCTCTAAAGGATCGTATGGACTTCGGCTCAAATTAGGATTTGGTGGTCGCATGGGAGGAGGAACAGTTGGTCTCCTCGGTGGCAGTCCTGGTGCTGGTGGTGGACTCACTCCGTTGTTATAATGACCACTTTGACCCCCTTGGTGGCTGAGGGATCTTCTGGGTGGCTCTGGCCCAGAACCCGAAGCAGAACCTGATCGGGATCCCGGTGAACTGTGTTGATGTGTTAGTTGGGATGATGGTGAGAATCTATTTGCCATGTGAGAGCTTTGGAGCATTGACCGGACTCTTTGCATTCCTTGTTGTTGTTGAGGAGTCACGGGATGACTGTCTGCCGTCTCGAGAGTTGTTGGAAGATCCATCAGACGCTGGATTTGAATTCCATCTCCAGGCCCCATGTGACTGATGTGGTTGAAATTGGATGGTGCTGAGATCATTCGAGAGCGTCGGTCCGTGTTTCTATTTTGTAAATTAAAACGCATAAAAATTAGTGTTCAATTTACATTTACAGTTAGCAAATCAAAAAATCATATGCATGAATGTATGTAACAACAAATTTAATAAGATAAAGAATTAGCAAAGATTTTACACATACAAAGCAAACCAAAAAATAACAACATCTAAAATTCCTTGAAATAGTTTGTAGCTAACCGAATAATTTGCTGATTTTCCAAAAGAAGTTTCAGCTTCCTGATAGATAGATCCCAAAGCAGACAAAATTCATATTTACACAATGTACAGGAAATGTAAGAATATAAATGAATTAAAAAAAAAATAGAAAAGCACTCACGTTCTAGCTGCTTTAGCATTTTCTCTAACACTAAACTTCCTCCGGGTCCTGTGCCTCGATAAATAATCCGGGACGCGGACTCTATCTCCCCGAATCACATTTGAAAGATATACCACATGGGAAAGTTCGTTTACGAAGGCTAAATTAATAGCACCCGTCCTGCAAAGTGGTCGACACTTTTTGAGGTTAATGGTTTGAAGCCACTCTCCACTAAAGCAGTCAAAAACATCCACATGAGTATCGGAATAGACCATAAGATTTCCGTCTGAATAAGCAACCCCCGTGGGAATCGCAGGATACATTATTTCCTTGTCTCTCGATTTCCTTCCCTGAACATCCACAAATACGGAGAGCGTGTTGAATACCAAAAGAAATTCATTCTTTGGAAGCTCTATGGCACATAATGCATCCACTGGGTTGTAAGCAAGAAACCCCAGCATTTGGTTGTCGGGATGGACTAGGGCTGTTGAAAAAACAGATTAGTTTGGTTACATATCAAGTTTTCAATTTTTTCCATTCTTACATTGAGGATGTTGATCTCCCATCAGGGAGTAGATTGTGAATCCACTCTGATAACCAATGCAGAGTCGACTGTCACTGAAAATATCGAGACATTGGGCCTGTGCTGGAAGCAACACTTCCCTCAGCCTCTTGTGTCTTGCTTTTAGTCGAGTAATCTCATAAATTATAACTTGGCTTGTGTTTTGTCGTTTCACAGCCACGCAAAGACAGTAGACGTTGGGTGGTCCTGTTCGCATTATCCCTGTGGTCAGTGTGATACAACCCTTGGTTTCGGACACTTTGATCCATTCAACGTCATCCCCGTCCAGGGCGCGAACAGGGATGAGGCGGACATGTCGCTGTTTCCCAGAAATTATGACTAGAAGCTGCTCTTCTGCAATGTACTCTATCTCGTGAATCTTTTTACCCTCACCCACTCGTGCAATTTCTATGTTGAAAAATATTATTAGATTCATATACCATGCCAAAAAAACTATATACCATCTCTATCTAAATCTACGCAGAATAGACCCTCATCCGTTCCAATGACTAGACGATCAGCATCAATTATGGCACCACATGAAGCTGACTTTGTTAACGTGACTGTATTGTCCACCAATTCCTTTGCTCTGTAAACAGTTCTGCAGGGAAGATTGTTCCTCTTCAAAATTCGATGCAGTTCATTCAGAGCCACAACCCATTTCGTTTTCTCGCTCTCCGTTTCTGCCAACATTAGCGTGTGATTTTTAATCCCCGGTGGATTCATTAGGGAAGTTGAAATCTATATATTTTTTAACAATTTAGACATACAAAATTCTCAAAAGCAACGCTACTAAAACTCACTCTAAAGATACAGGGAATGTCTTTTTTGTTGGCGTGAATTACATCACTTTCCCTCACACTTGAAACTTCAAACTCTTCGTCCCTCATGTCCGAAATTGCAGATACAAAAACGGCTGGAAGTGCACTTCTATCCGGAGAAATGTCGTAAAGGAAGAGCTTAAAGTCGCAGACTACTACATACTGTCTTATCCATCCTTTTTTAACCCCTCCGGGTTTGGGCACTCGGACATAACCCTCATAAGCCGTCCCAATTCCTCTTGTGGGGTCTATACCCAATGGTCGCTTGGTCTGTTCTGGGGGCACGGGACAAACTGGCGGAACTTTGTCTCTACATCCCATGTGACAAGCAAAGCCACAAACCTCGCAGACAACCCCTTGTCTTGTCAGACCAATCATAAGGGACGTGCAATGGGCACACTTGAGAGGAGAGGAAAATGTACGGACGAGAAACTGATGTGCTGTTTTGAGCGATTTTAAAGAGTTTGCAGAATGATGAAGAGATGAGGACATGCCTGCTGACATGCTCATCATGTTATTCAACATCGCCCCAGAAGAAATTTGAGAGTGGTGAGCATTGAGATGATCAGCAGAGATTTCGGAAAGATTGGATTTGGAGCTGTTGTCTTCAACGTCCCCTTCTTCACTTTCCACTGAACCCCGAAAGGAAGACTCTTTGAGGAATTGTTCCAGGAAGGACATTTGAGACGGAGGACGATCTAAAACTTTAGATTAAGAAAACATTTTTAGAAACAGTTTAATTCATCTCAATAACAGGTCACAACTCCACGGCACAACAAAATCCAGGTGTCAATCAATGTCACAAACATATATGTAAGGTCTTTGTTATTATTGGAGATATATAGTAATTTCAAAAATACGCACAACAAAACGAAAGTTAGTAAATTAGTAATGAAAAAAATCCAACCAAAGGAAAAAAAATAAGAGTTTACCTAATACGTTTTATGCATAAAATATATAGAGAAAAATGGAAAGTAAAGAATTTAAAGATGAGCATAGAGTGGAAAATGATCACAGATAGTTTTTGATGAGAAGGAGGAAAAGACCCCAAACGCAGCTTGTGACACCGATAAACACCGGGATCTTGTCTGCAAACATTCAATTCAATCTCAGCCACAGAAGAAGAAAAATATAAACCAAAATCATAAAAATTAAATAAATGACGACGACAAAAAATGCAGAAAAAGCTTGAAATGATTATTTTCTTACATCCATCGGAAGACTCTATTCTTTGTTGAAGATCCTTAATTTGAGCTTCTTTTCTTATAGTTTCTCTTGATAAAAGTTCCAGTCTTTGTCGATATTCGCGTAGCTCCCTATAAAATTATTTTAGGTTTAATTTTAATCGTCTACTATAAATGTTTTTTAAAAAAAATAAATTATTACTTTTGAGATGCCACAAGATCTGATCTAGTTTTAGTAAGTTCTTCGCTAATGGCCTGTTTAGCTTGGATTTCTGACTGCAAAGAACTTTGGAGGTTGAGAAGCTCCATTTTATCCAACTTCTGAGATCTTCTGTTCCGCCAATTCTTTTCCTGTAAGTTTAAAAAGTGTAAAAAGGTTTAATCAATTGTATCAAACAAAACGCTATCGAAATTTGAAATACGTACCACTGTTGCAGTAGGCGGCAAACCTGCATGTTTCAAAAATTCTAATTCCTCGTTCATCTTACTGGCTAGAGCTTGAAGGTAACTTCGAGCGTCCTTTTCGTCACTAACCCTGTTATCAATGAATTAAATTTTAGTTGTTTTCAATCGTGAATTCAAAAATCCATTACCATTGAATAAGTTCTGTAATTTGATTTTCCCATTGGGCAATTGACTCTTTTTTCGCTCTCAGTTCATCATACTCATCCTCAATTCCTCGCCGTTCGCCCTGCAACCGCGCAACAGTGTCCGACAACTTGTCCAATTCTTGGATTAGCTTTTTATTTTCTTCCAACAAATGAATCTTATCCCTCTCATGAATTCTCTTCATTTCTCCAACAGTTTCCTCGCTCTCTGTCAAATTCTCAAGTCTTAAATGATCTACTTTTTCCCTCAACAGATTGGCTTCCTTTTGAACGCAATCCCTCGCAATCTCAGCTTCTGTAACTTGTTCTTTGAGTGAAGAAATCTCATTTGTAAACCTGGATTGGGTCTGCATCAAGCTTTCTTTGTATTCCAGTTCGCATTTTTCCATATCTGCCTTTAGTCGAAGGAGTTCTTTGGAAGCTTCTGCTTCTGCAAGTTCTTGTTCTGCAGATGAAGGGATAAAAGGCCGTTCTCTTGCTTTGAGACGCTCCATTTCTTCCTCCATGGCTTTGCAGTACTCTTCACTTCGTTCCCTGAGCTTGCGTTCTTTTGAAGCTTCCGCTTCGGATTCATCTATCCGCGTTTCCATTTCCCTCCGCAATTTTTCCGCCCTTCGAATATCTTGTCGGAGTGTGTCAATCTTTTGCATTGCGACCTCAAGTTCTTCTTCCTTATCCCTAACTCCTCTAGATAGTTTTTGCTTTTGTTGGCGAAGATCTGAAAGCTTTTCAGATATTTCTGTGTATTCTGACATTGCAACTTCCCTCTGTGTTAACGCGTCTCTTAAATCTTTTTCTTGAAGTTGGAGTTTTTCAAGCGAGTCATGAAGTTCTTTGGTAATTTCTTCCTTTTCTAGTTTTAGCTGCCGGCAGTTTTTCTCAAGTTCTCGAAGTCTATTTGAGTCTACTGAATTTAGGCCGTCTACATTGTCTGCTTTTGGAGATTTTAGAGGCTCAACACCTTTGTTACTCCGGAGAAGAGATTCCAGCTCACCATTTCGTTTTGTTAGCGTGTTAACTTCGTCTTGAAGCTTACGAAGTTCTGTCTTATCATTTGAGCTGGAAATTGAGTTATTTTGTAGCATTGTGGAAGATATCAGTTCTGGAGATCGAGAGAATTCTGTAGAGTAAACAAATTAATTAATGACAACCTTGAACTTTAAACTACGCAAGGTAATAAAATGTAAGTACATATACCCGTTAATTTCCTTATAAGTTCCTGGTTTTCAGACTCTAAAGAATGTATCCTATTTTCATAGCTTGCTAATTCTGCCTCATGAAGACCATGACCATTTGTCGCATTTTGGTCTTTAGTAGAGTTTGGGAGACGACCGAGATCTGATATTTTACTAAATTGCGTAAAAGTAAATCCCACAAAGGGTAAATGCAAGGCGGAGAAAATGGCATTAGTTGAAGGTGGCAGTGCATCCGATTGCCTGATGTCGTTGTCATCCACGTCAAAGTTTGAGGTGTCTGTTGGACTACTAACTTCAGGAATGTAAGGAGCCACACCATTGCGAAGATTATCCCAATCTATACCACTCAGCCAGGGATGACGCTGATTCAAATTAGTTCATAATTACATTTTAATTAATCTACCAAGAAATAAATTAGCTTGCACTACTATATGTAATTACCTTAAAATCATCCAACCCGTTTTGTCCAAGTCTGAACTCTGCATCACAGATCAATTTTCGCATCAAGTCTTTGGCATCATCCGAAACTTCAATTCCGTTTGATTCCGGGGGAAAATCAAAACAGTTCTGAAAATAAATTACATTTCATATTGTACATAATTGAGATAATTAATGGTCATAAAATAAAGATAACTATACATATAATATTTGCTGCTGCCATTAAAGTTTTTGTACGCATGCCAAAAATTCTTTCTTGTAATTCAACCGACCGATAGTTCATATTTTTAAACAGATGCCAAGCCTAGGTTTGCAATTTTTAGTTTCTGCAATAATTAAACTGACACTGCATACAAGATGATGTCAATGAATATTTGTCTTGTCTTTTAAAAAAATAGGTCATGTTACATTACATCACATGAGAGAACAAAGCTTTCTTTCAAGCCAAAACTCATCACAACAACATCTGTTAAAACCGAAACCTTGAGTTCAGAGAAAAGTCATAAGAAAAAAAAATGGAAAAGAATTTTTACGGAAGTTCCGCTTTCCGCAATTGTGCTTAAAGTTAAGTGAATGGAAGAAGAAGTAGTAAAATCACAGAGAAATGATCTCCTCAAATCTAAACAAGAATTGAAATGGAAAAGAGCATTTTTTCAAAGAACTATTTTTAGACTTAAAACTACAAAGTATGCGACTGCAGCCACATATTTATCTATCTGCCACGATTGCAGACGTAACAAACAATTATGGCTTGCAAGCAACGCATCTGCATTTTTCTACATATTCAAAACTACTAAAGATTTGCTTAATTCACATTAAAATCTAACCTAAATTATGACAATTAAATTTAATCAAAAATCCTTCCATTTCCGGATTTATTAGGCTGCATCAATTTAAAAAGATGTCTCAATTAAAATTTCATGACACACAACCAACCCCTTCATTATACATTAATTAATTAATGAAAATAGCAATAAAATCTCACTGGGGTAATTTTACTTATTAGAACCTCAAATAATAGTTTCCTCCTCAATCTCGTGACAATTCTCAATTTGTCACTGAGCAAATTGGAGTGGGGTTTCATTCATGGACAAAAATCTGTGGCTTATTCTGATTGCCAATGAATATCTAATCAAATGGCTTCTACGCACAATTTGATAGTTTGTCTTGGATAATTTAATCTTATCTGGAGGCCCACCCAATATAATATGCCAACTACGCAGACATTCATCTCTAAATGTCACACTGGCACGCACCACAAACGAAAAAAATGCTAATGGTCCGTGTCTTTCTCTCATTCATGGATGAAAGGAGAAAGTGAATTTTTTAAAAAGGCTTTTACCTTATGGTTCATAATTTTCCCGTATGTTTCCACAAGGGACTCTGCGTAAAAAGGTGTTTCTCCATAAAGCATCTCGTACATGCAGACGCCTAAAGACCACCAATCACATTCCGGTCCGTAACGACCCTGACCGTCTTCCATTGCCTGGAAAAATAATAATCAAAACAAACCATTAGTTCCCCATTTGAAATAGATAAATAAACATACATTAAATAGCCATCAAATTTACATATTTAGTTTTAGAACTGACAATTTTTGGGGCATATTCTCTTTTCGAAAGTACTTGAAAAATTAAAACTTATAGCATTCAAAAAGGATTGCGTTGTGTTTGATTTTTCTTGTATCTTTTACATTTGATTAAAAATATTCGATTGTATTCACACTTCAATTTTAACGTTTTTAAAAAGATGAATTAAATGGATTAAACTTACGCGTAGTATGCATGGACTAATATAATCAGGCGTGCCGACAGCGACATTGCTTTGGACCGTTCCGTCGTCTTGAAGTTTAAGACATGAGCCAAAATCCGCCAGTCTTATATGCCCATTTGCATCCAATAACACATTATCCGGTTTAATATCTCTGTGGACATATTTCAACTGATGTATTGAGTCTATGGCAAGCACCATTTCGGAAATGTAAAATCGGGCCATATCCTCTGGAAGACGATCTTCGAATTTTGATAAAAGTGTGAGCAAATCCCCTCCGCAGTAGTAATCCATCACAAGATACTGTAAATGTAATTAAGCCAATTTCAAACACTGTTTTGTATGCGGCAAATTTAAATTATTATTACAAGGTTTGTATCATCCTGGAAGGCATAATGAAGATTTGTGATCCATCTTCTGTCCCCATAGACTAGGACGTCTCGTTCCTCTTTAAAACATGCAGTTTCTGCCCGTTTTAACATTTCCCATTTGTTAAGGATTTTCATGGCATAAACTTTCTCCGTATTTTTCATTTTTACGACGGCAACTTCTCCAAATGCCCCTCGACCAATGACTTTAAGTATTTCAAAGTCATCGGCATTAAGTCGTTTGGATTTTACACCGGTGGCCACAGGTTTTACTGAAATTCATGAGTCATTTGTTATCAATGAATCTCTACAAAATATTTCACGCTTTAAAACTTTCTTTAGTTGGCATTACGTAAGATTATTATATACAGGTTAAGCGTGGCTAATCATGGAATGGAGGAAATACAGCGTAAATAACGTAAGAGATGTACATGCTCTTACTTTTAGCACAAAGTGCCAAAAGATTAGTGAACCATTCATCTCATTAAATTATTAGGTACATCACTTTAGTTAAGGTGAGGCCTATGAAAATTGCCCCATTTTCATTTCCTTTAGTTATGATGATACACCTTTAAATCCTTTAGCTAAAGTTTGCATTGCATAACTTAATTTGTAGTGACTCTTTGTGAAAATACAATAGAGAACTTATGTTTTATGAGATGTGAATGGAACGAGTGAGTCATCAAGTCATTATGGACTTTACAGGCCAATTTTTAAATAAAAGTATTATTGGTGAATATTTGTATTACGTCATTTTAATTATTAATTTTGCAGATGTTGATCTTCATTAATGATTAAATCATCTGTAAAATTTTGCCCTTCAAAACTGACTCATATTTAAATTCAAGTTCAGGAAAAAAACTCCAGCAACATATTAAATTCCATTATGTCGTTACAATTACAGATAATTTAATCCTAATCTCAATTGTACTTTTGACAATGTCGCAGGAAATGTTGCAAAACAAACTTTGAAACTTGATCCTATTAAATTCTCATCAAGAGGAAATTTAAGCCCCTGAGATTATCATTACATAATTCATGAAATAATGAAATGCAAAAACAAAGTGTCAAATATCAATCAAGACGAAGTCATATATTTCCCATTAAGATTCTGTTTCATCATCATTTTTTTTCTTGGAATTTGCACACTGGAAAATTTTATCGTAAACGTATTTATAGTAAACAACCGGATTTGACTGAATATGCTAAAAGTTTATAATTCATGCAAAGCCCAACTCTTACTTTCACGTTTATTTGTTTTGTTTGGTTTATCTTATCAATTGAATTGACTGCCCTCATTTAGAAAATACTACTCGTAGTCGTACGTATACATATGTTAAATTATGGAGTAGCCAGTAAATCTCAAAATAAGCCAATTTGTAAACATTTTAATCCTGAAATAATGGGAACAAACAAAGAAAATTACGTTTTCTTAAGTCCATTCATTCTCTTCCTAATTATACTAATAATACGGCTTCTTTCCCAAAGCAAGTGATGATTTCTAATTTTCACACAAATGTAAATAAACCTCAATTTAAACGCAACCAGAATAGAAAAGTTGGTGACCAAGTTAAAGTACAACAACCAGATCAATACAAATAATTTACTTTACTTTTCTGACACGACACGATGACATGTGTGCAAATTGAAAGGATTTGTTGTATCCCTTTCTGCGAAATTTCGCACATGATAAATAAACATTTGACTGAGGAAATTGAGGATTTTGTTCAGTCGGACAAAATAAATACAGGCCTCAACTCTACAGAGTGATAAAAGATTGGATGTGGAGCAATAAATATGACAGGAAATTTCAGTTTAACTTTAGAATGACAAATTGTACTGCGCATATAAAACATGCAATTTTATTAGCGCAATAAAAATGCACGAGTTTAGCGTTAATTTAAAGAACTAGATTAAATTAAATTAAAATTCATGCCACAGTTTTGTCATTTTGTAAAAAAGTGCCTAAACTGCCAATTAATTCATTTTCATATCATAAAAGTTTCTTTTTCTTTCTCAAAAATTCTGTCAAAATTGAAAACTCACCAAAAGCAATAAAATCGCTAACAGTTTTCTCCCGTCTCAGCGAAGAGTTGCAACATTCGTCATACAAAATGACGAGAATGTCCAACAATGTCTCGATGGAGAATGACGTGTAGGTGTCCTCAGAGGCGGAAATTGGGGCCCTTGTCAATGGACCATTTAGAAATAAGGTCTCCAACTCCCGCACCCTCAACTCCGCGTTGGCCATTTTATTAAAAATCACTATTCACAATTTTATCCTACAAAATTCATCATCACAAGTAAACTTTTCTCTCCAGTTTTCTCTCCAGCTTTGTCCGCAATGCAACTGCCTTTCTCTTTGTTAGAGACTCCATTATAAGCTTTTAACCATTGCGGAATTTTGGCACACCCTTGTGCAAAATTTTCTCTTTTCTCAAAGGGTGTGCCATCTCATTTTCAAAGTTCCCAAAACTTTAGCCTTTTGCTTCAGCTTCCTTTTGGCTTCTCTTTTCCACTTTTTGACTAAATAGAGAGATTTGGTTCGTGCTGATTTTTTCTAATTTTTCTAAACTAAGTTGTAAAGATGGTTTAATTTAGGACCAGTTCAACTCTAGCAGATCTAGGCTGCTGGCTGAACAAGTAAGTAATAATAATAACATAGGACGAGAGAGAGAGGGGAAAGTAAAGTAGAGGTTGGCAGATATACAAAACTTTGTAAGCAGAGTACACCCGGTTAGTTTAGGTTAGGACAGGCCACATACTGAAACCAGAATCCAAACCAAGTTGCATTTCAAATAGAGCCAACTATAAAGTACTGTACTCTTCGTCAAATGTTTAGCACGTAAACGCGGTAAAGCAAGCGATTCATGACTCTGTATGAAAAGGTCTTTGCAAAATAAGTTTGGAAAAGGTCACATTCTTTACTGACATGTACATATAAGTTCTTTTCGCAATCGAACATTATTACTTGCTTTGTTTTTTCTCAAGCATTTCTTTTGGATTAGATTCTAAAAAGGTGAAAACGGACGATCTTAATATAGTACCGTCGCATTTCTTAGCGTCTACATATTTTAATTTTAAGCGCGTATGCCTGGATAACTTGACACAAGCTTAAACCGTATTTCATAATTGATTATGATAACTCTTTAAAATGGAAAAAAATTGTTCATTATGAATTTGATTTGAGTTAATATATTTAGAACTCGAAGCTTGCCTACAGTTCTGCCACCATTCTAAGCATCGATCTTTGGGGTTGAAATGTTGCACCTTTTCCGCATCCTTTTAACAAAATCCCTACAGACTAGAACAACATTGAAATAATTTTGAGGGAACTCACATGGCACGAGTTAAAACTCTTAAAACATCTGAGAAAATTAGATTTCAGCTTTATTGAGCAATCCAATCCACGATTTGTTAATTACTAGTAAACTGTGGTTTGGTTACTTTGGTTTGGTCCCAATTTGTACCTCGCACACAAAATGTAGACTCTGGACTTTTAACTGAACTGTCCACCAGAATCCGATACTTCATCAATGATTTCATTCCCACACAATAAAATTGATTAGTTTTGAAAGAAATTTTCACTAGCAAAGTAAAAGTGGTAAGGATTTAAACATTTCCATAATAAAAAAGAAATTGCATTAAATTAAATTTCAAAACTAAGGTCATCATCATAAATAGCCATGGCGGGTTCCGTGCTGGGTCGAATGTTTGGCCTGGATGCCTACAAGGACAAGACAACAGCCCTTGTCCTCACAGCACAAGAATCCATGTACAAAATATTGCTGGTTATTTTGACCATTACTTCCATTTTATGGATGTCGATATTTCTCTACGCCTCTTTCTATTACTCGTACATGCCAGCAATCTCTCACGTTCGACCCGTACATTTGCAATTCCAGTATGCTAACAAATTACCCGACTTCCTTAAAACATGCAGTAAACAATATTTGTTTCCAGGTCCTGTGGACGAGATCGAGGTCTGTGTACATATCCCTCAGCAAATGTGACGCTGACGTTAAAACAACGACTGCTCATGGTTGGTCAACCTTATAAAGTAGTTGTAGAAATAGAACTTCCAGAATCCCCTCACAACCAAGAGACGGGGATGTTTATGGTATGTGCTGAACTTAAGGACGCAGAACAGTCAGTTGTTGAACGAAGTTGTCGACATGCAATTCTACATTACAAGAGTTTCATCCACAAACTAATTGCTACGACGTTATATGTCCCATTTCTGTTGGCTGGCTCGGCAGAGGAAAAGCAATTAATTAGTGTCGAACTTTTCTCTGGATTTCAAGAACATCCCGTAATATTGATGTTTTTGCAGTATTTTAAATTTTAACTATTTTTTTTTAATCTAGGAACATCCTGCAATAGAAGCGTACATTGAAATTCAATCCCAACACATTCAAATTTATCAAACATATTTAAAAATCCACGCTCATTTCACGGGTCTCCGCTATTTCATGTTTCATTGGCCTTTCCTCGCAGCTTTTTTGGGAATATCTACAAACTTCTTCTTTCTGGCTGTAATATCATTTCTCTCTTGGTACAAATTCTTTGTTGCAAAGCAAACTGGATTACACGTGGGATATGACGCCAACGCAGCGAAAAGTGTCGAAGAGAGGAGAAGAGCGTCAGTCAGGGAAAAATCTGAGCAGAGAGAAAGTGAGATTTTTTAATATCAAAGATTCCCGAAAAAGTTTTTCAATAATTTAACGCTGTGTTAATTTTTCAGACCTCGAATCGAAAACAGGAGAGGAGAAAGTCGAGGCTGAAAAAATTGAAGATGTTTCTGCATCCAAAAAATCCAATCTCAAAATGTCACAAGAGAAAAAAGACAAGCTCGAACAAATTGAAAAACTAAGTGAAAAAGATAAAATAGAACTCAAAGGACCGGATGAAGAAATGGTGCTAAGAAAAAGACGAGCATTTAACGAAGCCACCTCAGGAAGAGATGAAAAGGGAACTGACGAAGAATTTGAAATATTTCCACATCGTACAAAAGATTTTGACGATAATTCAGATTCCAACAATTTAGACTATGAAGATGACAGCACAGATACAAATTCCAATCAAGAAATTTTGGAAAGTTTCGAATCTAGTTCTAGTCAAGGGGTAAATACAGAAGAAGAATGAAATTAAATTGTGACATTGAATTGTGATGATGCCATGCAAAAATACTTAAATTTCTGCATTCCAATAAAGAAATATATTTTTCAATAGTGATGATATTAACTATATAAATATTTATGTAAAGACGTAAGAAAAGAAAGTGATATTAAAATTTGTTACCGTTTAAATTATTAAATCTGCAATGCATTGCACATATTCAAAGTGACTTTGCAACACATTATACAAAAATAAATTTTTTCTAATAATTGTTTAAGACAACATTCCATGAATTTCAAAGAACAATCAACATTTTATTAATACTGCCTTGGTTCCATTCAACGACAATCTATATTGTATTGTTGACTTCCTTTGGTTAAATTTTACGTTCAATTTTTACATAATATTCCAACAAAAAAACAACAGTTTATTTTTGTTTGTTCCGAACCTATCTCAACATAATTGATTTGTTGTGATTTTTGGCTACTAGTTGCTAGTTACTATTATTGGGTTGGATTTATTCAGCAATTGCATGTCTGGCTTATGCACAAGATCCTTGATGTTGCATAATGCTTTCACGCGGTTATATAACTTGTTTTTGTGGCTCCTTCTAATTCCATTGTGATTTACGCAGTCAATTCATTCAGCCTTCTCAATTCCATTCCTGTTCCACTTGTAAACTTTATCTGTTTATTCATTGCGCTTCATACTAATATTATTAGTACATATTTATATTATATATTAGTGTCCTGCATTGCATGTGACGTTTTTCGAGTTTTATCTGGATCCAAATCTTGTGCAATGCTTTATAAAGTTTTCATGAACTCGAGAAACTCTGGTCTCACTTTGCAATTCAATCTTTGGTAAACATTGCAAGCAAAACAAAATATATAACGCGTTAGACTCTGACCTACAAAACAAAGTCTATTGCTTCTAAACATTTTGCATGATCATGGTCCAGTTATTTCTTGTTTTTACTAGATGAAAAAGTTGGGAAATGAATCACTTGTTTTTGTTTTTAAAAAGTTATTAAAATTAATGCAAGATAATATTTCTCATTGGCTTAGATGGGCGTGAATATGATTAAATTTTAATGAAGGTGAAGTAATGACAGTGCAACAACTGCAATTTATACACAACTCCAGGAAGGAACTAACAAACTTTTGCGCACTCACAGTTAATAGAAGGTTAACTAAATTGTTTACTATCAGCCTGTTGAAATTGCAATGCAGTTGTTCAAATAACATGATGCATCTAAACAAAATAATAATATAATTTGTAGGAAATGAAGCCATAAAACTAGCCAATAATTTCTTAGAATTGATCAATTGAAATTTATAAAACCTCAATGTTATTTAATTGCTATTATTTTTTAGATAGGACTTTTCTTAAACATATGCAAAAATACGTTTTGTTATTTATTATTTTATGTAGATATGTAACCGTTTTTGTGGCAATATGGCACGAAATGTGTCACTCCTTTTGGGGAAAGTTGGAGAAAATATTTGCACGCAAAGTAATTCGGAGAAAATAACTTGTTTGTTTCAAAGTTATTGGAGTGTGGGTTGATTTGAGCGAAATTTGATGAAGACATTAAAAACAGCCATTAGCTCGTGTCAACTTAAAAACATTTGGCAAATCTATAAATAACGAGATCACAACAATTTTCTGTAAAGTGAAAAAATACTGTATACTATTCTTTAAACGGCTATTTTCTAATTGTAATATTAATGCCAATTAAAAATTTGCTATACATGTTGAAGACCGAAGGGATGTAATTTATTCCATATTGTGTAACTAATTCTAATGACAGCCAAATTACTGGAGAATTATTTATGCATTTTAAAATGACCGTATATAATGTTTAACTAATTTGTATTATACAAACATTTTGTTTAATACTTAAATTAAAATAATTGTCTTCTAGGTTTAACAAACTCAATTATCTTTGTTCCAAAAATATTCTCCAGGCAGACATAAATAATTATATAAAGACGCTGATTGATATTAAAATTTGCAAAGCTCTTGGCAAAGTAGAAACTTCAAAGAAAATTTTCATCAATTTCTCTTCGCTTCCTCGCATTAAAAGAGCAAATTAGCTAATTGTATTTGATTTAGCATTTGGTTGACAGATCAAAAGAATTCAATTTAATTGTAATTTGAAACAAGCCTAAAAGCCCTTTGATCCGAGTCTTAAATAGAAGGAAGGAAATTAGCTAAATAAATTATCCTTTCGCTTTATCCCATCTGCTAAATAATTTCCTATTAGGCCCAATTCACATGAGAATAAATAGATGCCAAACTAATTTATTGAGAAGATTGCATTTTGTTAGATAGTATTACCTTCACTCAGTTTGCAAAACAAGTTGTGACGTCAATGCAATCTACTTTTGGCTCGCCAGCAACAATGCTGAATCTCCACTTTTCTGCGTCAGCATACAAATAAACAACAACAACAATGCGATAACAATGTACCTTACAACCTCAAGTTTTATCTGCACTTTATTTCATATGCAGACTTAAATACAGAGGGATTTTTGTAAGGTAGCAAAAACAATGTTTTCCTTTCTTATGCAAGTTGTTTGTTCCTGTTTACCGTTTAATTGTCTTTTATACACAAGAATGATTACTTTCTATAAGAGTTGTAAATCTGTATTAGTCTAAAATACCTTCAAAAAGTAGGCTATATTTACATATTGATTATAGAGTGCTATTTATAAATCTGTAATGATTATTTTTGTCCAGATTCCAGGAGACAAATATCAGTTCGATATGGTTCCCTTTTCGGCCATAATAATAATATAATATAGAAACCATAAAAATTACGCTTTAAAAAAAAGAAACACCATTGAACTGTTGGCTTTGACATAGATATTAAATAATAATTTCTATTTTTACAACATTTGGATTATCATAAATTTAACCCTTTACCCTTAGATGACTTATCCTTGTATAAAAAGATAACGTCCAGACTATTTTTCTCTTAAGATTATGATAATTATACTTTATTTTATAATTTGTCGTCATCAATTCCATTCCAGAAAACAGTTGGGATCAAATGTTAATCTGCAAGAAGCATAATATAGGGCATAAAATTTCACGATGTGACGTATTTGATATTTATAAATAGGTAACCATGGATATGCCTCATTACTAATTTTTATTAAACATTGAAAGTTAATTTTACAAGTAGAAAATTTCGTCTAAACTATATGAAGTAGGTATGCTCCCTAATGGCTAATTACTAATTACTAATAGTTACCCCTAATTACTAATGGCAACAGATTTACCTTACTAAATCCTGCATCAATTAACAAGCTATATAGCTAATCATTTAAGAATAAAACTGGAACAAGTTTTGCCCCTTATCTAACTTGCGTTCATAACTATTGAACTTTTCTGGTTTCTATTTAACCATTTTTAGTGCATTTGATGTAATAATATTTCAATTCATTGTGCCTAATGATTGTATCCTTTAATTCCTCATATGCTCATCCTTGACTTATCTTGTGATGTCACTAACCCGTGGCTGTTATCTTTTACTTTGGCGAATATCAATTATTAAACTCATTCACGACTCACATGCATGGCTTCATATGACTTCGTTTTGGCTTGGCTTGCTCAACTTGTAAAACCAAGTTGCATGTCTGGTTGGCAAAACCAAAACCAAACCAAAAACTATTTCGTCTTGTATGTAATATGAATGGGTCTAATTTAGACCGGGTCTAAACATTTATCAAGTTGCGCCATGTTTTGGCTCGGAAAGCGCTAAATTTATTCAGCGCTTTGCCCAAAATGTGCGTAACTGTAATAGGATCACTTGTCCCTTTTAAAGGGCTCCCTTAGATTGGGGTCACAACCCTTTTAACTGTTTTATGCAAATGCAACCCTCATAATATCATTTCATTCCAGATTCATGCAGAAGCAGTGGGCTCAATTGAGAACCATATTATTATACCACTTTTTGTACGTAATAGCTCGAGGGAGATGCATTATTTTGTGATTAAAAATTTGAAATTAGCGCCAATTTATTTTTGAAAAAAAAGTGTTTTGAATTTTTCATCCCCTCAAAATGACCACATGCTTAACTTTTTCTTCCAAACAAACTTGGTAATTTTTTAGAAAACATACTAAAAAATAATTTTCGACGATAATTTCGAAAATCGTTTCGAAATTTGAAAAGTTTGACGAAATTTATGTTCGGGTTACATAAGATGAAGGAGGCGGAGTCTGTGAGCGTGGCCCGCCTTTTGGCTCTATACCTTCTGCCTTTCACTTCTTTGGCCCATTGCAACTTCTCTCGTCTTACAAGAAAAACATATTTGTTTGTCAGCCGGTTATCAAAATAAATAACCAAGTTCAAACCAAATTAGCTCCAATTGTTCGAAAACTACACAAAAGTTCACTAAAACAAGCATTCCCTCCATTTTATGCACATTTTGGTTTAATATTTTAAACCTGTCAACTAGAAGTTCCATTTTAAAGGCTAAGGTCTTTGATAGTCAACAAATCTACGTCTTTCGGACGTAGCTAAAGTTTTTCTTTTACCCGTCTTAAAAAAAGTCGTCAAAATTAGACGCCGGCGCAAAAAAGGATCCCCGCGACCTAGGCTCGCTTATGAAATTCGTCCCTGTAAAGTACAACGCAATTGGATAAGTGCAGCGCCTTTTAGCGATAAGTGAAGGGTGACATCGGGTGAAGAACACTCATGGCATTTGGACCTTATCTGCGACATCGGCCTGCAACTTGAAAATGGCCTAGTTTTTTAAAAGTGAACAAGGTGCTGCAAGTGATATTATAATAGTTACAACATTTACATATTCGGATAAGAAAACGGAGCAAGAAACTTAATTTATTAATTAACAGTCAGTATTGATAAGCTAAGCTTTTGGCGTACATTCCCTTCAAGTTGCAAGTTAACAAACGAAAATCTTAAATTTGAAGTTGAATTGTGAGTTGGCTTATCAAATAGACGTAGACATTGAAACTTGTAATCTTCAAGTGTGTTTTGAACAAGTTGGATTTATAATTGCCATCAAAATAAAATCATCAATAAGCAGGATTTGGCCGCTAGCTTGACCCACCAAACCCATCAATTCATTGATAAGCTTTGACCTCAAGTTTGACCTGCCAAAGGAATCACATAAAATGGATGTTTCTGCAAAGAAGGCGAAAAGGTAATATTTTTCAGTTTTTCTCTCTGACGAAATAGTTTGTTTGTTTTGCATATAGTATAATGGATAAGGCAGAACTCATGATAAGTTATAAATAGAAAGGCATATATGCAATTGATGGTTCGGGGTGTCTTAAAATAACAGTCCTTTGGACAGACATTTATTTGGGCAGGGATGGTCGAGTTATAAATTGTGGAGGACATTTAAGAGAAAGTAAATACAGACAAAGATAGTAGATATTTGTGTCAACATGCATCTCTGAACTTTGAGGTACCTTTCAACTGTCGCATCAATTAATTGAAATTGACCATAAACTAATGTCAATTCAAGTGGTCAGTCCACATAATTTACGCAAATCATGCCACATCCCACCACATTCAATATTTTTTTAATATTTCATAAAAATTTTGTCTCGACACCACTTGATTAAAATTCAACACAAGAAAGTGCATTTTTTTGTGGGATGGTCTTACATGGATATCTACATCTCAAATTTTTATTTTGCATGTTCTCTTCTAATTAGAATCACAATTTGGCGTCTGGTTTGGCTTCTTTTTAATCTGTAAAAATGCTCTGCGAATATTTATTTGGCTAATCATCTAATTACATAACAATTCAATCGCAATTGTTAATCCTTGGCTGAAGGTTTCCAGTTGGAAATTAAAACATTGCCACGTCGCATGAATTTCATACTTATTAATCGAAACAATTAAAACCTCCTAATTAATATTTCAACACCGTTGATTTCCTTTTATCATTTTCTTATTGACTTTTAGATAGTTATCAGTTTCAGCTTATTGATTTTAAGCCAATTTAAGTGAAATTCAAACAGACAAGTTTGCAAACTTTTCCCAGTAGGAAATTAATTAATTGGCAAATTTCCTGTCTTTCGTGTATTTTATTCATGATGCCTTAGGTAATATTCTAAGCAAACTTTCTCCTTCCGAGAAAGAAGAAAATTGGATTTGGGAATAGATAACCCACAATTTTGATTTCCATTGGCTTCTTTCCTGGCATTAAATTTGCATGGAACTATTAGAGCTATCTCTGAATGGATTGGAGAGCCCGGAGATTTATTTAAGCAAGTAGAAATTGGCTTGGCTTGGTTTTGCAAACAAAGAGTTTTGACCTTGTACCTTGGACCTGGCTCTGCTGCTGCTTCTAAATAATGAAGCCATTAAACGATTGTGTTTGGCCAGGAAAATGAAATTAATAGTTGGCAATATGCTGCCTTAAATTTGCATTATGTTAGGTTAGTGAATAATAAAATGGAAAAAAATCCAACTGCCTATGCCATGCTAAATAATTCTGAGCATTTTAAAATAATTATTTATTCATTGTTTCCTTTCCTCTGCTTTAAATATTTTATTTAACTCGCCATTTGCATGTCTTCTGCTTTCTTTAAAATTAAAAGCAATATTTAGAGCACAAGGTTGTGCTTCTGATGACAATTTTCATACTATGATTTAAAATCCATTTCTCATGTTTAGAAATGAAGCTCAAGTTGAGCTGCTCAACTCAATTTATTTGCAAGAGCAAAGCAAAGTCATGGATAAAATCAGACATGCAAACAAAGGATGTATGAAATATTAAAGAGTGTGTTGTGGTTTCTTTAAATGTTTACTATGCTTTCTTCACTCTGCTACTTTAGACCATTTTCATTAGTATGCTTTCTCCAAATGCCATTCCTTTGAAAGGATTCTTAAAGATGCTGGAATTTAAAGAAACTTTCCATGATCTCTCCACGGCACTGGAAAAGTGTGTACGTGACAGAGTTTGGGCTTTATATCTCGTTTGGTTGCTTTTTCACATTATTCCCAGTATCTCGTCTGAGCCACCAGACGGGGCAGCAGCAGATAACGCTCTCAATTCATCCCAACGAAGCCCTTCAATCAGAATTGCTCGTCATAAAATTACAGCCTTTGATTTTAATGGGAACGTTCATTAAGTTTTCTCTTCACTTTGTTCACATTTAATGAGAGAACTTTATCTGGGTGGCTTTGATAATGAAATGCATGTATGGATAACAAAGGGAGGATATGTTTAAATGTTATCCACTTCAAACCAATTTATGTAGGTGTCAAATATCCCTATGAAATTCACAATTTGTGTGAAATTTATCTCCCTTCCTAAAAAACCCAAACGTTTAGCTATGATTTGCGTCAGTTCATATGCTGAGTGGATGCTCTGTATTTTACAATTCATAATTATCTCTTGAACTTTAATTTTGCTGCATGTACAATTATATTTATGGTGAGGAATGTAGAGCCAAGTGCTTTCGTAATTGAATAATGTAACTCTTTTGATTTGATGAATGATAGACTTGAGTCAGTCACCTACTTAATTTAGCAGAACACTGGGCAATATAGTGAACTGAGTTAATTAAGTTATTGATTTTGATAAGTGACTTTAAGTGACTGTTCCTTTTAGAATTTGAGTGATAATAATCCGATTAAATGATCTTTCAAGCAAAATGGTAGAAAACTGTGATCCACTTGAGTCTAATAACCAAGTACCTTCTCCTAGTTTGAGGTACACTTTGTTTATGAACTTGTTCATAAAAAATTATGCAAATAAAAAGATAAAGCTTTGCAACAATTAAAATTTTATGACTAATGAATATTTATGTTTTGGTTTCACAGTTTGAAGAATGCTGAAAAGCGACGAGAGCGGTCAAAAGTGGCTGCTCGGTGCAGGCGAGGAAAGGAATGTCAAATATTCACGGATCTTTCGACATCTCTCCCAATCCCGGATAGTTCTCGGGCGACATTGGACAAGGCTTCGGTCATGAGGTTAACACTTTGCAACCTCAAGATAAAGAAAATGATGGGAGAAGGTATTTAATATTTATAAAGGCTTAATGTGAATAAGAGAGAAAGAAACTTAATCTTAATTTGTATTGTTTTGTTTTTCTTCAGAATTCTGGAATTCGAAAAAGATGGCAAAAAGCTTGGAAAACGAAGAATATGAATCCCAACTCAATCAAGCACTTGGAGGATTTATTCTCGTGTTTACTTTGGATGGAGATGTCATTTACGCATCTGAAGGAATTACTACCCAATTGGGTGTCTCTCAGGTACATATGCATTTTATCAAAAAAAAAGTTTTATTTTATTGTTAGCAAGGTCAGTTAGAATACTTATTAAGTGCAAAACCAGTTTTGTTTTTGGATTAGCATATTTGCATATAAAATAAATACTTTCCCAAGATAATATTTCACTTGTTTTCAATTTCTATTTTTTTTACAGTATGAGATAATGGGGCAGAGCATCTTTGACTTTTCCCATCAATATGATCACAATGACATCCGAAACTTGCTTTTGGTCAAGAAGGGAGATGAAGGAAGCCAAGATGGGCAGCAAAGAAGTGGATTGTTTCGAATGAAATGTACTGTCTCATCCAGGGGTCGAAATGCACATCTGCGAACTGCGAATTACAAAGTAATCAACTGCGTTGGCCGTGTAATTGAGGGAAAAGATGAGAAATGGTTTATATCAATGTGTGAGCCGTTGTTGCATCCATCCGATGTGGATATTCCATTGAACAAACAAACATTTTTGAGCAAGCATAGCCCGGACATGAAGTTTGAATATGTGGATGAAAGCATTTCTCAACTATTGGGATACAAGCAAGAGGAATTGTTGGGGAAATCGATGTTTGAATTTACGCATGCTATGGATGGAGAAGGGATTGCAAAATCCTTCAAGTCATGTATGTCATGTCCTCATTTTTAAAAATCAGTTCACAGATACAGAAAACTAATGATTGTTTAAAAAAATTATGTAGTGTATGAAAAAGATCAGAATCAAACGGATCGCTACCGTTTCTTGACTAAAGGAGGAGGCTGGATTTGGATAATTACACAAGCCACTGTAATTCACGGGAATAATGGAAAATCACCCAATTCTGTTGTCTGCATCCATTTCGTGACAAGTGGGAAGGAAGAAGCGGATCAAATTTTATCAGAAGTGCAAATTGGCGAACCTTGTGACGTCGTCCCTGAAGCTCCAACACGACCAATTATCCCACTCGCTGAGCGAAAGGCTAACAACAACATGGCCCTTCCAACAGTCAAGGTCAATAGGGCAATGTTGCCGAGTCCCCCGCACGCAATATTCCAACAAAGGAAGGGGTTGCATAAAATGAGCACTGAAGAGGAAAATAATTTCATCGCTGACCTTCTCGTAGGTCCCTTGTTAAACAATGCACGGTGCTCTACTGCGAAAATATTTGCCCCCAAAACGGAGGACATGGACACTGGCTTCTTGATGCCGTTGAGTGACGACGATACGCTAATTGTGAGTAAAGAGGAGCCTGAAGATTTAACACATTTGGCTCCAATTGCTGGGGATGAATTTGTCCCTTTGGAAGTTCCCTTGTTGGAAGATTTGTTGGCGTCTTTGGATGAAGCTGATAGCATGGGCTACAACTTTCTTGATCAAGAATCAGAAGAACTTATGCAGTTTGATGTGAAGCCTGCACCAAAGAAAATGAAAAGTTTAAAAGTGGCTTTGCCACAGCTTTCGGATAATTCTTCTCCTATGATGCGTAACGTAGACCCACCGATGGTCGGCTCTCCATCCTCCGTCTCGTCTTTGTTGTCTCCTTATCGAGAGTGCACTTCTCCGGTTCCCCCGATTTGCGTGAGTCCTCAGCCACCTCTCCCCATGATAATGGATGATCAATTCCTTTGCGGGGGACTGAGTTCCCTTTCGCCCATTCCAGTTGAAATGATGGAGAAATTTCCTCCAGTTCTCAAAGGGACGGCTGAGCAGATGCAAACTTGGAACAAGCTAATTAACAAGGAGCCATTGGCACTGGTTGATGAGTTGAAGCAAAAAGCATTGAATGGAAAATCGTCTGGACGAGGTCGGGGAAGGCCACCAAAAGCAATCCCCCCTGGTATTTATATATTTTTCATGGGCTGGTTGATATTTTTGAGTATTTCTTGAACTAATTTGTGTATAATGCTCACAGATCCTGAATGGAGCATGATTGCAAAACCTCTTGCCACGATGGATGATGGGTTGGTGAAAGAGGCGTCACCAACACCGAGCAAAATATCACGATTGTTGTTACAACCCACGGACAACAGCCCTGGATTTTCGGAGACTATGCCTTCAGTGACTAGTTCTAGAGGAGGGGAACGGATATACATCTTGGTTCCGGTTCCAATAAAACGAAAATCAAATCCCATGCTTGCTTCACCATCGGGATCAGACTCTGATTCAAACGACGGGTTAAACAATTCAAAGAGTCGGTTTGACTTGGTAGATTTGATACAACGTGGAAATACAAGTCAGGAGCAACAGGCTCAGATCAACAAGCTACTTTCTACAATTGGGCTAATGAAACATCAGGAGAAGAATTCAAATGGTGCTTGTGAATATAAACGAGAACGATCACGAAAGGTATACAAAATATACAGAATTCATATATTTTTATTCGGTTTTGGTGAGCTATAAATTTATTGTTTTTTTTTTAATTTAAAAATTGCAGAGGGACTTTACTGGCTCTCTTTTGTCGGACAAGCCATTTTCATTTAATGAATTGACACGTCAGGATTGTGAAGTAAATGCTCCGTTGAGCACAAGCTCCGAGCTGTTGCAAGGTCCTGACCTTTTACGGGCATTGGATATCGGGTCATCAGGATTAGTTTAATCACACTGCTTATAGAATGGAATTAACCAACGGAATAGATGATTTTATGTAATAATACAAAAAATCCACATTGAAAACAAAAACACTAGAAGAATATACACATACGTAATAAAAAAAAGTAAATTCACAATTCAACAAAACAAAAAAATAAACAAAAAAAATAAATATAATAAATCAAATTGGAATTACTAGAAATACTGTATGTCTGTAGTAATGCATTATATTCAAATATTTCAAATGTCATTGTTGTAATTGCCAATTATTGTAGTAAAATCTGTCATTTACTCTGCACTGCAGTAATATTATTATACTGAGATAGGATTTGGAATATATGGACTGAACAGCTTAACATTTGGAATAAAATGTGGATTTATTCGGAAAGTTGCAATTTTTAGGATGAAATGAAAAGGTGATATTATAAGCTGGGTCAAAAAAGATTTTTTTTGAAGAAAAGATTGTTTGTGTCAGTTTAGTTAAACTGTAGAACTGCACTATATTATCAAAAGAATATCTATCTAATATACGCTAAGAGCTTAGAATTTAATTGATGTCTTGTTCGCGTACCGCTTGGGAAAATTATAATTCACAATTGTACCTCAAATCTTGAAGAAGGCAAATGAAATCAAGTCACGCTGCTAGAAAATTCGGAAGTAACAATTTATTGGATCAGCTTTATATATATTCAACTCTTGATGTTATACTAGCTGTAATTTCAATTTTACAAATCAATTGTCAAAAATTAATTTCTTTTTACAAAATTTAAGAAATCATTTACATTAACAATCTGTTTTGAGAATTTCGAGTGGAAATTGGTCAATGTTTGTTTGTGTTCTCTGATGAGTTAGTTAGTTACTACTTTTAAGTTTTGATTATAGATAGTTAAAATTTATCTTGATGTGCTAGAAAGTAATAAACGAATGCTTCAAAAACTCAAAAATTGACTACAGTTACTGACTTTATTTCTTTCATTGACTTTGTTGTTTCCTTTGTTCATTCAGAGTTCCTCAAATTAAATGCGCGAAAATTTTTAAAAATAGTGGGAAACGGTCTAAATCCTTGACTTGTTGTGACTTGTTCAATGCAATGAACTTTAAACTTTTCGTTTTTTAAATCAATTTTTTTAAATAAAAAATAAACTAACATTAAGTGTATTAACACAAGTAATTTGCACAAATGGCGGAGTCGAGCGCTTCCCTGCGACCGTCGTTGCCAGCGATCCTTGGCCAGGCCCCTGGGCCGGGGGGTCAAAAGGTCAATGTCGCTGTAAGAGTCCGACCCTTCATTGAAAGGGAGACTGCGGTGGGAGGTAAACTCATAATTAGTTAATTTGGCGAAATTTTTCATTTCATGCTGGTTTATATTTCTAGCTCGCAGTAATTGGCTGTTGCAGCCTAATTCCCTGGTCCATGTTGACCCCGAAACCCAACTTCCAAAGACCCACAATCAGGAATTTATTTTTGACCATGTTTACGGCCCCGACACCGAAACTGAAGCCGTTTATCAAGAAGTCGTCGCCCCAATCGTTGAGGAAGCTTTTAATGGCTTCAACGGAACTGTCTTGTGTTATGGTCAAACGTCATCAGGTATGTCACAAGTCACAGTTATTTGAAAGTGTGGTTAAATGTGTACGTTCTCATGTACTTTTTTATTTAGGAAAGACACACACACTGTATGGAACAGATAGTGAGCCTGGGATAATAATGTTTCTTGCTCAAGATATTCAACAGCGTCTGGAGAAACAAATGACTGGTCGGATTGTAATCAGGTAAGAATTTGATGACGAAATAATTTAACTATATTCAAATAACAATTTATTGTATTAGGCTAAACTTGATTGAAATTTATAATGAAAATGTGACGGATCTGTTATCATCTGAGAACCCCATTCAGATTTGTGAGAATAAAGGGTCTGTTGTGCCAATGGGAGCGGAACATATTGATATTCTCAGCGGACAGGATATTTTGCAAGCGGCTCACCGACTGCAAAGAGAAAGAAGAATCGGAGAAACGCGAATGAATAAACAAAGCTCAAGATCTCACACTATTCTACGAATAACAATCGACACTATTGATGAAGAAGAGGTTGTGGGACTCGATGATTTTCCAGTAGAAGAGTCGGAAAAAGAAAAGAGCATTGTGTCTGCTGTCCTGAATTTTGTAGATTTGGCTGGTTCGGAAAAAGCATCTCAATCAGGGGCCAGTGGAGATCGTCTTAGAGAAGCTGGCCATATCAATACTTCTCTGTCTGCTTTGTCCAAAGTTGTTTACCAGCTTAGCAAACAGTGGGAACAAACCATTCAGCGAGAGAACGCTTTTTCTACATCTTTATGTCACAGTGTAGAGTCACGAGTTTCTAAATCTAAAACCTCCAACTTTCACGTTAGCTATCGCGACAGCAAACTGACTCGAATTCTTCAAAGTTCCCTTGCCGGCGGAGCGTTAATCACAATAATATGCAATGTGACACCGGCGTCATCTGATGAAACATTGTCAACGTTGAGGTTCGCACTAAGTGCTAAACAAATCCAGACAAAGCCAAAACGAAATCTCATTACTGATAAAGGTGACAAGTTGAAGTATGAAACCACTATTAAAGAACTTCAAGCGGAGCTTTTTGGTCAAAAAGAAGAAGTTATTCGGCTTCGACACGCTTTACAAATGCTAGAAAGAAAGGCTGGTACTGATCTAGAATACAAACTGAAGGAAAAAGAAGAGGCGGATGCGGAACGGAGGAAAACGTTTCATTTTCGCACTGGAACATTAAACCATTGGAGTAGCTTGTCTACGATTGAAGATTTTAATCATTCGCCAATTCTAACGGCAGATAAAGCCCTTAGTGAATTTCGAGAGATAAGTATGTTAGTTAAATCACCTAGTCGCTCAACATTAACAACGGCAGCAAAACTACCTCCTCCTTCGGTTTCAACGAATGAACAACAATGTCAAACAGACATAACTTTAGAAGAGTAAGCCGCAATATAAATAATACAACCCAAAGTACTTATTTAAACAAACATTTGCTTGTTGTAGTGGAACACCAACTAAAAAAAGAAAACTGTGTGATGCAGTGAATTCGACACCTATTTCCACTGTTCGAATGCAAAGATCTCTCTTGGCCCATGACATGGATGATCTAAAGAAAAATTGGGATGATGAAAAAGAATTCTTGGAGAATGAGAATAAACAACTACGAATTGATTTGGAAGCTCAGGTAGCTCATCACATAATTTTATTCTTTAATATGTTTTTCTTATTTTGACATAATATTAAGAAATGATAAATAAATGATAAATGATTTTTATATAGAAATTGCAAAATGATCAAGTCCTGAAAGAAGAGAGAGATAAATTTGAAAAAGAATTAGAAGAAGCCAAGTCGAAACATTTTGCATATATCGAAGACTTGAAGCAATCAAAAGAGTTTGAAGTGGATCTATTAAATAAGCTAGTAACCAAACGAAATAATACTATAAAGGAATTGAATGCCAAGTTAAAAGAACCCAAAAGTTGTGAACACGATAATTTAGATATCGAATCTTTCAAACGAGAGATGGAAAATAAGCTTCAAGAATTAAAAGCAAGGATTACAGAATTGATGGATGATATTGAAACAAAGGATGTTTGCATTCATGATCTCAATTCCATTGTAGAAGAAAATACTAAAATTTGTGAAGATCTTAAATTAAAGAAGAAAGAGGCACGTAAAAAACCTTTGTTTATCCATACCAAGATTCTAACCCTTTATTTATTATCCTTATTATTTAGTTGGAAGAGAAATTGACTATTGCAGAGAGTGAGAGCAAAGATTCCTGGCGAGCCCTAAAAGTATCTGAAGAGCTAGTTTCAGAGTTGAAAATTTCTATCGAGAAAAAAGATGTTGAACTGGCATCATTTACACATAAAATTCAAGAGATTGATTCAAATAACGCAAGGATTACAGAATTGATGGATGATATTGAAACAAAGGATGTTTGCATTCATGATCTCAATTCCATTGTAGAAGA
>JAQIXN010000568.1:0-34303 GCA_034698145.1 Proisotoma minuta
AGCCTTTGTGATATAAGCCTTTGTGCGTAAGCCTTTGTGATGTAAGCCCTTGTGCGTAAGCCCTTTACCGCAAATCGGCGAAGATACAATGCCAGAGCAGACACAAAGTGGCCAGCTACAAAGAGGGATGTCCCGATAAAACATGCATAAGCCGGTCCATTTCTTTCTAACCAAGGTCCGCTCAGGGCTGCACTTATCCCGAAAACTCCAGTTGTAATGTAAAAGGTTATCGGCGCATAACCAACTACTTTACCATAAATTAGGAGGTCAATTGGTATATTGAAATTACTCCAAGCGTAAAGGGAACCACAGCAGAATTGAATCAAGAGAGCCGCAGGAATTAAAGCCCATCTATTGAAGGGAATCCCGGGAATCCCAGGAATTAAGTTCGCTTCTCGAGAAATTTGTTGCGGTGTTTTTTCGTATGTTGTTTCTCTGAGCAATTAAGAAAGCCTTTATTATAAAGATGCATACATATTTTATGCTGATTAGTATGCAAATACCCATAGTGATACAAAATAAAACGAATAAGAAAGTTGTTTGCTTTTGTTTGCTGTTTTCTTTCGATTTCCGGTAGCTCTTGATCATTGTCTAGAATTTTTTCAAATTATGAAACTATAAATATTTACAATTGAAAGAAAAATGTGCACCCACTTAATTGAACTGTTGCTGTTTCCATTTTTACGATGATTTATTTCTCAGTGCACCTTTACAATTACAAACAAATGATTTAGTTTGGGAATTAAATAGCAGAATGGCACTAATTATTGCAAGCACTTATATAACCGAAATAGTAATTTCGTATGAGAGGAGTCATTAAAATGCAATTATGCTATCTGATGCCGTTTCCCCAATCCATTGTTTGGAAATTTACTTTCTGTCCTATAAATATATTTGGGATTACCCTGAAATCTTCTTGGAATTAATGTTTACAATTTTTATCTTGTAGCTAGCAGTTTGAAAGTTTTGTTGAAAGTTAAGATTCTTCTAAATAATCAAATTTAATTATTGTTTTAAGTTTAATTATACCTAGATAAGAAATAGTATAAATGTAAACAATTCATTTTTACATTTACATATTTATATTATTCAAATTATTGATCCCCAAAAATAGTTGTGATGAGATTTGAAGTGATTGGATGCTTTATGGAAAATTGATTCCACCTTAACCTCGTTTCTTTTAGCTGACGAATTTCATTTCGGAGAAGCAAAAACTGTAATTACAAAATGAGAAAAGTTAAAACCACGCTAATTCATTTAATTTATTCCGTACATATTCATTCGTGAAATGTTCTTCAAGCCTTTTCATTATTTCGGGCTTGATTTTGTCATGAGTTGTATTCTCTCCGGTTTCCTCTTTCGTTTGGAAACATTGAGATTCAGCTTCATTTTTATTATTCTGAGTTGAACTTTTACTTTTCTCCAACTCTAATTGGACCTCCAGTAAAAAGAACTAAAATGAATTATTTGATTTCCCTTTTAAAAATTATAAAAAATACCTGGAAATCTTCTTTCTGTTTGTTATCGTTTGGTTCATTGTTACCGTTTCTTTTACAATGAATGCCGTCCTTGTCAGAAGTTTTTGCTCCAGATGCAGAACGTTTACCAAGACATTCCATTTCAACGCTTTTTTGGAGGTTGCGATTTGTTTTTGTAGTCTTTTATGGATTATAAGTACTATTTCAGAGATCAGATCTCTTCTGCTTGAAACCTTTCTTTCTGTAAAGTTAAACTCAATATCAGTGAGCACAAAATGAAAAGTGTCTTTTATGCACATTCGTTATCAATATTTTTTATTTCCAAGTTATGGGAATGGATTAGTGTAATAAAGACATCAATATGTATACATACTTATAGATGTGTCAAACTGAAAGCTCATTGATAATTTATTTCTATGAATTATTCGGCAATGTTACATTAAATTTCATCGAATGGATTGAATTATTTGCACGAGTCAATAATTTAATCTTACCGTCACATAAAACCCTTTCCATGAAATTGATAATCTCTTTTTACCTTCAGTGCATGCCTGAATTACCTAGGTAGAATTAACCTGTTTTAAATTAAGATTTCGGAAAAATTTATTGCATAGCATATCATTGCAAAGAAATATCGGCAATTTTACTGAAATAATATCAATGTATTTATTTACAATCTTGCAAAAATCTTTACTTGAATTGGACTATATTTAAATGCATATAATTTGTGACACTAATTTTAAAATGTTAAGTTTATCCAAGAATGGATGCATAGCCCTGTCTTCTTATTCTCTCTCGAAATTCCGCACTTGTTTCCTGGGCACTTTTTTCGTTACTTTCGCGAGTTCCTTGGAATTGTCTTCTTTGATAAAATCGAGGATTGAAAAATCCAAGAAGTTGACTACCAACAGTCTCAATTTGGGAGATTATCAACAGCATCGAGATGGTGATTAGGACTAATATGCATGTCTTCATTTTGTTTGGCTTTCCGTTCTATTATAACGAAAAAAAATCAATAAAATACTTTTGAAAAATATCATGTAAATACTTATTTATTTATAATAATGACTTACATTATTGTTAAGTTTTCTTTTTGAAAATTTTAAAGGAAGAATATACCACGATCAACCTCGATTTAAAAATCAAGAAAGTATTCAAATGTTATCGGTTTAAATACCCTTAAAAATTGAGAAAGGTTATCGTGAAATAACCGGTGACTCAAGTAGAAAATGGAAAAAAACAAAGTCTTATGATGGCGATAATTCATGTTAACTTCAAAAATGAGACACTTAAATGGTAACGAAACTGTGCATTTATGCATTTCAATTTTCAATTTACCAATTTAATGAACAAATTACATTTGCTTATGAATGGGAACGCTCATTCACTCGAGAGTAAATCACTTTTGTGTGCTAATTGTGCTAATTACTCATAAAACTACTGCGAAACAATATATTTTTAGCTACAATAATAATTGAGATCTTATGCAAGAAATTACAGCCTATTTGTACTTTAGCAGGTTTTGGTATTGTGTTACACATCATCCTATTCTTCTAGAAAAAAACACCAATTTGGCTATGTGACTCCTGACCTGTCATCAATCCATATTAATTAATTGTTCTGAGAAGTAACAATGACTAATTTAAGCAATGAAATTACTGTACATGTATTGTTCCGACTTTCTCTTTGACATGAAGCTAGTCTTTTATAAAGGGGCAATCTCACACTGCCTCTATCCGCTCATTTACCTGAGTTTTATCTACATTATAAGTACTTATTTGGTTTTTTATCCCATTTTATTCAACAAATCGGTCTGTTAGCGCAATTGATACATTGTTTCCTTCAATACTCTTGTCGGTGAGATCACATCTCACACAGGCCAACTTCTTTTTGTTTTAATTGAATCGAATTTTTTTTAACTCTATTAAAAAAAAAACTTGGTTTTTTAAATGATTAATAATTTATAAAAAAATAATGCATCAAATAATAAATTATAAAAAGCAAATATTAGCGACTGCTTATTTTATTGTTCAAAAAATGCAAAAGTTAACGTCAACGAACTTGATACTATTTTATCCCAAAACAACTCTGTGTCGTTTCACTTAAAGTTCTTTAAACAGTAGACACTGTTTACTATACAGACACAAAATGTAAGCCAGGTCAATGATGTTGAAATACTCGACCCAGCATCCGTGCTTTCCCTCGTGCTTTGCTCTGCTATTTTCCCTGCAGGGAGTAGTAGTTTGCAAATTTCCTCATTCTCATCCCACTCCATTCCTGAATCACAGCCACATTTAGAATACAAGTCTCCCTCATTCTTCTTGCACTCCAGTCCCTCTCCACAGGGCACACCCCTTTCCTCCTCGCAAAACTCCCCAAATGATATCCAACAGTCTCCATTTGATGTAGAAACGTATCCGTGATAACATTTGCAAATATCTCCACTACCGCAAAATGCTCTCCCGATGCATTTTCTTCCTTTGGCGTAACTGCAGGGCTCCCCCTCAGCCACCAGACATTCCCCTTTGGAAGGGTCGTATATCAT
The DNA here is from genome assembly GCA_034698145.1 of Proisotoma minuta. Classification (NCBI taxonomy): domain Eukaryota; kingdom Metazoa; phylum Arthropoda; class Collembola; order Entomobryomorpha; family Isotomidae; genus Proisotoma; species Proisotoma minuta. The sequence goes on from JAQIXN010000568.1 coordinate 4,024, forward strand.
ACCACTTCCACCCACACAATCACAAATGTTCTCTTCAATACTGCATTCCATACTTTGAGGACACAAGTCATTTTTATTACAAGGGCTTCCATAGCCTCGAATACATTCTAGACCATTTTCTCGATCAACTTCAAAGTCATCGTCACAAAGACACAGCCCTTCAGGAGAACAATGCGCATGTTGGACACAAAATTTGCCACTATTTTTGTTATTTCCTTCACACTCACCAATTATTCCATGTCCAATCCTACAATTTTCTCTTTGCAAAATTTGTCCTTGGGGACAACTGCAGGTATTATTGAGGCATACTAGACCCTTATAGCAAGGGAGTCTTTGAGAACAATTGATTGCCCCATGATCTAAAGCACAGCCACCCGTTGGCGTTGTTATGAAATTTGGAAAACAGGCACAAACCCCATTGTTACAATGAGCGTGATTTGAACATATTTCATCATCATTGTTGTTACATCTGATCCCAACTTTTCTTCTGCAGAACGGTTCTTCGTACAAATAGTCGGCTTCATTACAACGACAAGTGTTTGAAGGAATGTGGCACTCATACCCTTCTTCACAATAGTTACTCTTATTATTAAATTTGTTTTTATTAGGACATGGGTTTCCATAAATTAATTGACAACTGTGATTATTGTTTTGACTTTGAGTGTAGCCTCTGTCACAATTGCAGATACCGAGGATATCCTCTTCACTTTCACTCCAATAATCAGCCCCAGGTTCAGGGACGCAAGTTGCATTCAAGCCACATTTTTGAGCCACACCCCCAGAAATCTTGAGATCGCAAAACGACCCAATTGCTGATACACAAGTGCTTAGTTCTTCGACCCATTGGAGTCCCGGAAGACACTCGCATCGCTTGTCATCGCAGCGAATGAACTGTTGCGGATTGCAGAAGAGAGCATGGTCATCACACATATCCTTGAAATTAACCCGACACTCCCCAATCATTTCGTACTCACTGAACCCTTCCGCACATCGGCACACCCCTTTGTCACAAACAGAATACTCTGTACAGAATACTAGGTTTTCCCCGTCACATTTTTCTCCTACAAGAGCCACCCCTCTGCAGGCCACACGAAGTTCAACTCCTCCGGGAATAAGGGCGTCAATAATCCGCTCTTCCCACTCGTCACAGACACAAATATTGTCCCTGCATGTCATAAAGTTCCCTGTACAGTCGGCTTCCCTTTCGCAAGGGGTGGGGTTTGTCAGGGGAAATAGGAAGAAGAAGATTAGCCACCAGAAGAGTTCCATGACATGTCTGTGTGAATGGATCAGACGGCAGATGTTGTTTGTTCTTCTTATCATCAACAAACAATTCCAAACATCATAAAATGCCTCACCTCGTAAATTACATACATAGCATGGGATATATAATAAACATGGATTTTGGTTGCAAATGCGTTTATTCACAAGCGAAAATTTCACCTTTGTAAGTTGATCAAAATTTTCACGACATAAGACAGACGTTTGTGTTGCTACTTTACAGAGCTATTGAATTGATGATTTAATCTGGCATATAGCTTGAGATAATTCCTGAGGTAGTAAATGTTCTGCATATACTTACAGATTAACGTTACGTTGTTGAGGGTTTAACTATTTGCTCAATTTATTATAATCAATCAGAATTTTAGGTGCCTTGGATAATAAATCATTTTACAAATTAGCGACATTTTGCGGGTTTTTGTTACGGCAAGCTTCGAGAATTACCATACTTATGCTAGCTATAGTCCAGATTTTCAATTAGTGTTGCTAACATTTAGCATTAATTACACTAACAATAAAATAATTTATAAATAGAACAAAACTCATACATTTATTTACTAAACTAACTCTCTACTTATATACAATTGAAAATGGACAATGAAAATATTAATTTCGTTTGTTTATTTACTTTAACTTGGACTTTGATGACTAAAGTCAAAAGTTGACCAATAATAAATAAACTATTAAATATAGTATATGGAACAAGTTTTCCAGGAAAGTTTCTCCAAATTCCCAACCACAAAATAAATACTATTTAATAAAACCCATAAATATTTAAAAAAAATTTAACATTACTTGACCAACGCAGTTGCCAATTTGAGTATCTGATGAATTGGTTGTTCAATATTTCCTTACTGGAAAACGGGGGCTCTGCAATCCTCGGGGGGAATTATTTCGCCTTCTACCTCATTCACTATTTGGCAATTCTCCTCATCCTCATTTCCCTAATTTCTTGCTCCTTCGTCATCCTCAATATTTTGTGGACCAGAAGAAAATCGAGATTAGACTTTGCGGATCGATTTCCTCTTTACTTGGCTGTGGCAGATGGTCTTTGGGTAATTTCTCACTTTGCCGATCATTTCTTCCTTTTAACAACTCACACTTATCCAAATGAACTCGTTTCGAAACTCCTCAGCATTAATTTGTGGATTTTTCTTGGGTAAACAAAACATTTGTTGTATATCAGTTTACCTTTTGTATTTACATATATATTCAGATATCAGCAGATGATGAATATTGGACTTTCAATTTACACATATCTTCGGATTGTGAAAGGGGTCAATCTAAATTTGGGACGAGGAGAATGGAAACTGCACGCAATTTGCACATGTTTAATCGTGGGTTCAATTTCCGTTTTTTATTCATTTGATGCATTTGGACAATCTGGTTATTGGATGCTTACAAATATAAAGTCAACTGGAGGAATTGCTCTGAATGCTTATGCCACAACTTGTACTGTCATCCAAGCCCTTTGCACTTTGATTGGCTATAAAGAAATTAAAAATGCCCTTAAGCGGCCCACGGTCATGGCCCAACATCATAAAGGAGCAAAGAAGGATCTATCAACAGATCTAAATGAGACGGCATCCAAATGCCTAACAACTTTTGTAATGGTCTCAATTTACCTCTATTGTCCCCTTGCCGTATTTTATATTGTCTTCTCTGTGGAGACATCGATATTTGGAGTATTGGAGCCCTTCACCCCACTTTTAATCGTCATCATGGCTAATAGCATGGGGTGGGCTAATGGTTTAGGTTATTTTAATAACAGAAAAATCAAAATGAAAAGAGAGCAAGCAAAACTATCTCGAGTGGTCGTTTTATCTGGTCAAACTAATTGTTCTTCAAATAGCTCAAATTCGACAACTGAGACGGACAGATAAGTTTTAGAAATTGCAACAAGGAAAATAAAAAGAATTTTACATACCATGTAATATAAATATTTATACATTTATTTGTATCAAAAAATTACAACAACATATAATATTTTAATAAATTATTATTTAGTAATTTTACTTTGTATTTATATTAAAGTTTATTATTATTAGGATTTATATTAAAGTAAAATTAATTTATGTAAACGGACAAAAATTTTGGGTCGGCAGCGGAATCCCCAAAGCAAAGTATGCTACCAAAACCATAAATCCATTTATAAAAAATCTTGCAATCTCACTTTTCCTATACATGAAAATTGTGAATTTGAGAGCATTTGCATAAAATCTATCACCCCAACTCATCAGTTTTAATAGATTTTTGCCTTCAAATTTTGGCACAAATTCTTTTAGCCAGTAGTAAAACCAACCCCTGGTCTCAAAACCGTGTACTCCTTCAAGCAACGAACACTGTAGACAAATCACAGAGTCGTCAGTTTCTTTAACGCTAGCTAGTCCGATGTTATTATACAATTTGAGGAGCAGATCTTTGTCTGAATGCAGAGCCAAGTTGAATCTATCTTCAAGCCCCATCATTCTTCCGATCACTGCCCAAAAATGTGTATATGCTTCAATCCCCTCCAAATCTTTTGCTCCAAATCCAATACGCTCTGGAAATAGTTTAATTACCCCGAAAAATGCAAATTGAGTCATGGCCACATCAAATTGACTAAAGGGAAGCGGAGGATTCCAAGTAAGTAAATGCAGTGGAGCATCAGGAAAGCTTATGCATTCCATATCTTTCACAATGGCTTTTCTCAACTTGGTTTTATCAGCATTAATATTCAATTGTTGTGGAGTTGGAAGAGGTTTTCTGCTTTTTGCATAATGAGAATGTAGCTTACGAACATTTCTTATTTCCTTAAATCCTTCGCTCTTTGTGTCACAAATATCGGAAGTAAACCATGTTAAAAGCCGTTTAGCAGTAGAAATATATCTCAAAAGCGATGTTTTAGGAGTGTTAAATTTTCCTGTTCGGAGCAAAACTGCGGAATCGGGCTTCACTGAGAAGCCAAGCATCCTCAGATAAAAACAAGAAAATCAAGTTATTTTTGACTAATCATAATAGCATGAAGACAAATTTTGCATGCACTTACAGGGCAGCAGTGTTGATGAGTATAATGGGGAAAAAGTGGGTGAGCATAAACTTTATACCCGATGTCAGCAATGAACGGTCTGCCCAGGGAATATCTGAGACTGGAATGAGTTCCATTATGTCCCCTGGAATGTAGGGAGCTTCACTGAGAAGTCGATTATAAACACTTTCGGCGTCTGTTTCTGAAAACTTTGTTTCATATTTAATTTCAGAACGCGACATTGCTAAGTACTTAAAAAGAAGGACTCTGGAAACTATAATGAACTGAAACATTGCTATTCATAGCAAAAGAGTGTTGAAATATTTTCATTTTTACAAATTTTCCTGGTTCGCATGTTTCCGCTGAGTAATTGAATTATCATGTTGGAGCAGTATATAATGACTATAAATAAAGCAATATTCATGTTTAAGATTTATCGATTCAAGTCTTAACTACAAATCAGAAATAAATATATTCTAACAATTCTGTTCTTTTCGCAATAAAATACTCCATGATCCATATAAAATTAAAAGGATAGTGGACGGAATACAAGGCTGATGCAACACATAATTCAACATTTAAAGATGGTAATGTACATTTTAATGAAACGTCTAAAACAGTTTGAAATTCTTATAATTGTCGGTTTATGTATGTATTTATATCCTTAAAGTTTTACTCGCGCTGAGTAATATGTACAGATTTTTATCAATTTTTATTCTTGTTTGAACTTAATTATATATGGATAAGAAAGCTTTAAAGTGTGAATCAATTACAAGTTCCCTCATTTGAAATATTACTAGGGTTTACAATTTAACATTTTTCATAGTAATTTGGCCATGCCATATTACTATGAATTAAAATGGTAATGAATTTCTGTGGCTGCTAACCATTTTCTGCTTCTTTCAAATAATTTATTCACTACAGAAAATCCGCTCCTTCCTATAGATTTGTCACTGATTACTGCAAATTTCAATTACCAGCATAAAACGCTAAAATGGGATTCATTTGTTCTTATCGCAATGCTTCTTAGCTAATGAGAGCAAATTATGTCATCATGTAACGTAACAACAAAATAATTTTTCAGCATAAAACTTTCTCTCAGTTTAAAAATGCACATTTTAAAAGAATCGTAAAATAATTCAAAATAAAACATGTTGCTCAAAACATCTATCGAAATTATCGGAATTCCACTCTTCCTCAAACTTTTCATCTTTCTTCCGTCCGCGGAGGGTGAGAATTATTTTACAACCAGCCAATCACTGTTTTTCAGTGGCATATTTTCTAAAAATATTTTCTGGTTTTTCAACAGCTCTTATATGTCATCAGTGCTATGGATGCGCGGATAGGCATGTTTTATTTTATAAATATCTTTATATTTTAGATAGCAATATTCATTAAGTATAGTTATATATATTATTTTCGTGTTTACAATAAATAGTGGGAAAGGACTTCAAGCGTGTGAAAACAAAACTGAAAATGCATGTTTCCGATCCTTTAACCTAACTCAGTATACGACAAACGACACTGGAAAGAAAACATTTCCTAACAATAAAAGAGGATGCACGCATCGCTCATTATCTCTTGCATTGGGTTGCCACGTTCGGGAGAACTCTTTGTGGTGTTACTGCGACACGGATGAATGTAATGGACCCTCACAGGTATTTTAAGAGTTTTTTTGGGGTCAAAACAAGACATTTATGAAGCAGTTTCATGCAGTGTTATCAATGTTCACGCTGCTCTTCTGTGAAACCCTCATTTTTGAAAGCGTGTCCTTCCGAGTTCAAAAGCCCTCATGCTTTTCATTCCTGCTACATAAAGGTGAATGATAAAGGGGAAGTTTTTCGAGGATGTAAAAAGGGTTGGCCAGGTTGGACAGGATGCAACCCCACTGCGACAAAGTGTAAGTGCATTGACAATGGCTGCAATGATGACACAATTCCAAAGGGGGTAGTTGGGGCTAAAGAAGAGAAGGGAGTCAAGGACGATCAGTTTGTTGAGGACGATGATATGGATAAGAAAAACAGGACTAAATCCTCTGGGGAAAAAACCAATTTGGCGTGGCTTGGATGTTGCTTTGTGCTTTTATGTCATATTATAATGTATCTTATGAATTGAAATAATCATGATTGGTCTGAATCAATAAATCAGTTATTTGCATATTTTGCATTCGTTTACAGTTTGCATAGACTGTAGATGGATCAAGGGAACAGGAGGGCATAAATGCACCCTTCGCTTCGCATCACAAAAACTTCAAAAGCATCATCAGCCAAGGCTCAGCTTTCTCTTCACACTCTTTGCAGCGCAATCCAACAAATCTTCCAGTTTTTTATCGGTCTTCCTAATTTTTAAGTATTTTAATATTTGCATAAAACAATTATGATTCCCGAATCTAGAGTAAGTATTCTATGCATTACACGTCTTAGTTTCCCTTATAGTAATAGTTTGTATTTTTGTTAGGAAACTCGTACTCCTCATCCTCAACAGTCAAAAATGGTCAATTTTAGCGTCAAGGCGGGTTACGGGGGTCGACTTCGTCCCATTAAAGGGATGGAAGCCCTCCATTTCACTGTAAAGACGTTTGATACGAATCAAACTTGGGAGGAGGCATTTCTAGAAGGTTACGGCTTAAAAATTGATACTCAGCGCTACTCAATTCGGAGATCTCGAGGGCCAAAGGGGACAGCTCCACAGCATTCCTTGCAAACAAAGGTATTTCTATAATATTGTAAACAATTAGCAAAGGGTACCCCCTATGGGTAAATTTTGTCTGACTCTTAATTTTTCGCGGATTGAAGCAGCTAATTTAAAATTCTATAATTGTTAATTTGTAGATAAGAGAAATATTGGGAGAATATCTCAAATCACAACAATCCCTTTACGGAGTCACAATTGTGGTCAACTCGGCTTTTGCTGAAAGCTCTCCAACTAAAGAAGCAAGTGATACATTGACGAACGAGTGTGAAATGCCGCAAGAGATAACAAGTGTGGTAAGAAAAATTCTTTAATATTTAGCTTGTTAAATACACATCTGTCTTCCACTATTTTGTGTTTGTTGTTTGTATATTTAAAAGGTAAATGGGACGAGATATAACAGAGCCTCGACATCAGCAGCAGCCAATAACGATCACAGTCGTCACAGATCTTATGAAAACGCTGGACACTCTGTAGTTCGAGACTTTCTTTTTCGGGCAGGTCGAGAAGAAGCATCTCCACCACCACCAAAACTAACAAAAATGACAAACTATGATGAAGAGAGCGATTCCGACTCTGATGAATATGATTATGCAACAAATGGCCATCTCAAAATGCGGACACCGAAAATTGTAAACGTTGTATCTCAATATAAGAATATAAGTAGTGGAAATAGACAAGTCCAATACGAGGTTAGATGCTTCACATTTCTCTATATATTTGTCATTTTAACAAACATTTCGTTATTACAGGAAGCTGCCATTGATATTCCTGGACACAATAACGGTCAATATAGTTTTGACTGTGCGGCCAGTGTCTGCAGTCAAGATTCTCAGTTTGAATGTTTAGAGGAAGGAATTGAATATGATAATACGTACAAAGATAAGATTGGGTTGAGATTACGTAAAAGGTTTACACCAGGACAGGTAATGTACATGACCATAATTTAAATTTCTACTTGGATTCTTTTAAATAATGTTTTCCCTTCGATAAGTTTGCACGTTTCCGCGATGCGCTAAAAGAGCTAAAAGACGATAAATCTGGAAAACTGATGAGATTTGCCGAGAAACAGCCGCTGCTTGTAAGCTACTTAAATTAAATTAAGTAAATTAGTATTGGTGTTAATACTAATCGTAAGTGGAATTTTTGTTATTCTAGGTTTCCTTCCTCAGAGAGCTATTCGAGATTTAACTCAAAATAACTTATTAGATACCTTAAATGATTAATTCTCAGATAGTCATGTACCATAATGTCTTCCGGATGCCTTCTATGATTTTTAAGTAGCTTGTAAATTTTACAAAAAATTGTGTATTGCGAGAAATTGTGTTTTTAAAGTAGCCAATGTTGTGCTAAATAGATAGTGTTTCCGAGATCTGATTTAGTTTTCACAAGATTTGTGTTTTATTTTTATCTATCTATTTATAGCGTATTTTTACATATTTAGTAATGCTACAATAAAGTTGGTATTTTCAAAATGTCTTTATTTCAGTCAAATATTTCATCAAGTATGTAATTTATGATTTACTCATCTTTCTTTTTCTTCTTTTGTGGGGTTTTACTCTGTTTGCCTTTGTTTGTTTCCTTTACTGCTGCTTTCTCTTTGGTTGGTTCCATTGATTTACTTCCAATCCTAAACAATAAAAGTGCTAAGACTGGGCCCAGCCAATAGACGAGCAAATGATCTTGCAGCGTGATCCCTTCACATCCAAACTGAATAGTAGACGCCAGAATTGGATTCATAAACCCTCCCGTCATCTTTAGAGCTGCATATATAGATACAAATCATTCAAATCACTATTGAGCATCAAGTCAATTACATCTTTAATTTATTTACCTAATCGTTTCAAACTGACAAAAGCCACAGGGACGGCAGCCCTTCCATAATTCTTTGGAGTGAGAACTTTCCCAGCCAACAGAAAAGCAAATGTGATGCCACTTTCAGTTAAAATCCCCATATATGGAGTAATGTGTAAATTGCTATTGCATTTTGTGTCGGCAACTTTTCGCAAATGTTCTTCTCTATAACCCATGCTCCAAATTGGCTTTACATAGAAATTATAGACCAAAGTAGCTGCAACTATTTGAGCAAATATTTTCCCAACGCTCAATCCAAGTTTTCCTTGCCTCTGCAAAATGTCTACAATGTGAGGATGTGGGGCTGTCATTGAAGGGGGCCAAACTTTTCCCTATAATATACATTTTTTATAGATAACATAAATTAAAATAGATTTGTATTACCCAATAGATGAACATGATCATAAGAAATACGGCGTAGCATAAAAATCCATGATTTACTAAAACAACCCCAAGCTCGAAAGCAGTAGCAAGGAGTTCAAAAGTTGCTACAAATGAAAATTGGTAGCAATTAAGTTTATTAATTGGTGAAATTTAATTGGTAAAAATGTATACCAATGAATTCTAATATCAGTGCTTGTAGAAACTTTGAGCTAATGAGTTGTGACTGGATTAGTCTCGCAAGCTTTGCAGCAATACCGGTCACAAAAATATAACCAATTGAAATGGACAATCGAGATAGCTCGTCTTTGTCGTACATGTACATGTATTCCCACATTTTAAGATTATTAATTATTAATATTTTGTTATGGCTGAAAACTTTACTTTTAAACTAGCACAACTTAAATAGATAGTACACCTATCAGCACAGGAAAGGATAAGTTAAACATGCCAAAAGGTGGTAATGCATGATATTAATTTTACAGCTGCCAAAGACTCAAATATCCCGTGTTATGTCTATGTGTATATATCATAATATTCGTAAAACAAGAAACAAGAAGAGCATGAACTGGAACTTGTTTGCAGCGAGCTTTTTGTGATAGAGCCGATAGAGAATCTTCTTTAGTGAGTTGAATGTGTGTACTGAAATCTTAAATTTTCAATAAGAACAAACCAAACTATGGCTAAGGTTAGGCCAAAAACCAAAACATAAATAGAATAATAAATCTGATTTATGCGAATTGAGGAAAATTTGAAAACGTTTTTGGACGTTGAGCATTTTGACGCTTGCGGGATCCATTTTCGCCTTAGTCGGTTTCTAATTCCGGCTTCGTGTATCCTCAACAATCTATAATACCATAATGAATGCATAGCATAATAATATACACATAAATCATACATACTATCTGTTACATATGAACTTACCCATAATTTATATTTGCTTTAATCTTGGATTTTTTTCTCATGTAAAATACCCAAGTGTACTTCAAATTGAGCACATGAATAACCCCCCAATTACAAGGCATCTCTCCCAGTTCACTTTCGACAGTTGATACTGCAGTTTCCTCGTCTATAATATACGCAGTTGGGCTGTGCTCCACTTCCTTAATTGCAGCTTCAAAAGTTGTATACTCGTAATTGCTTTCATTGATCCTTTGCAAAAGTCCCCTCACAATAGGAATATGCGATAAGGCCTAATTGTTAAAAATTTAATGAATTTTACAATTTGACATTTTAAATCTACTCACTTCTAGCATATTTCTGACAATGGGGGAATTGTCACCCAACTCCAATAGAATTCTGTGATTAGATTGCAGCAAGGTCTGAATAGAATTTATATTATTAGGATTTGTAGCTTTGATGGAAAACATATTCCCAGTGTAACAGCCAATTAGAAGAATAGCAAAAATGGACAGGACTAGACTGACTATTTTGCCCCCTACGATTTGAAAAACTATTCCCCCTTCTAAAAGAAAACATGAATTGTTACTTAATGTTATTTAGGGCTTGATTGCTCTGACCTTTTTGCAAAATTGTAGCAATCGTATAAAAAACTGAATCTTTCCAAGAAACGTTCTCAGCGTGCCCCACAAAGATTGTTGCAAAAATTGATAAAAGAATTAGCAGAAAAATTCCGCTCCATAATTGTCTACTGAATGGATGGATGAAAATGTCCTTTGCACCTTTCTCTTGATCATGATTCAAAAGAGCTACTATCCTGTAAGATTTGATTTGTTTTGACAGATTAGTTTCATGTTTTATAACTTTTTAGTTTTATTTACCTTGAGCTTCCAGTGACAAATGTCGGGTCTACGTATGTTACTCTTCTTAATGACAACCCATAAGAGCTAATGAATAGATCCACATTTTTTTCTTCTGCCAGAGAAAAATTATATACGCCAACTTCAGGAACGAAATTGTATCTTTAATTGAAATATATTTTTGGGTGATTTATTTAGAACTTAAAACTAATTTTAAAACCTGAAGCCAAGAAAATCTTGTAGATTGAGAAATATCTCTGTTGCATATCCACCTTTGAAAATGTAATTTGTAATTCCATTTATATTTATCTTGTCAACTGTTACATCAAAGGGATACAAGCTTTCGTACTGCAAATTCAAAGACGGAATTTATTGTATACGGAATAATGGGTTTGTAAAATTATGTGTACAGCTTTACCATTGTTGAAATCCTCAGAATATTTCCTCTGAGAGAATTTTGAAACATGTTGTATAACACTCGAAAGACAAGAATATGATTCAATATTTGCTTTGTAAATGACAGACTTTGAGCCACTTTGAGGTAGAGTTTTATGCAAGCCGAAAATGCCATTAAATTCGAGCCGTGATAACAATCAGTCCACTAAATTGGTCATGTAACTTATGAATGGTATGCAAATTATTTTATGAATGCAAATCATTCCTAATAATTTAAGGATTTACAACGCAATTGTACATATTGTCGCATATTTTATTTTGGTAGTGGGGTTTATTTATTTATTTGTACATTATTTTTGAATACTCAGTAGTTTAGGCATGAAAATATTGTTTTGAGATTTTAATTTACTTTCTATATTTATCTGGATCATAGTCAACAATTTCCGGAATAGTTTTCTTTTTCTGCAAATGTTAAGAATTATAATAAACGTCGTTTAATAGAACAGGTAAATAAAAGTTGACAGTCAAAACTAAATTACCTCGGTTTTTCTGCGTTGGCGTGTATTGACAAGTCCAATTCCATTATCGAAGCTTTCACTTTTCATAATTTGGCCTTCATTAACCTGCTAAAACAAAATTTTGTCAAATATTTGCTTTATTTTATTATAATTAAAATGTAAAATTACCGTTGTTGGTTTACAGCTATTGAAAGGAATCAAAAATAGTAAAATCAGGTTTAGAAAAATCCATGAAATTTTCATGTTTGAAGAGAAAGAGGCTTGTATCGTTGTATCTAACAAGAACAATGGACAACAAGTGGCGTTTTTATTTTACAGGATGCAGAAATATATACTATCAGGTGCTAGTTTTAATACTTCCCCAGTGTATAGAATTGAAAGAATTTATATAACCATCCATAAATCGTTGAACCAACATCCGACAACGATAATTCAAATCAGAGTCACGTATTATAATGGAAAATTTCCATTTACAATCCGGGCCATTAAATAATTAAAATGGACATAATTCCGGACGATAGTAACTTTTGGAAATCAAAAGTTGTCAAAAATGTCGACCATGAAAACTTCCTTTCCTGTATAATTTTGATAGATTTTACAAGTACAATTTCTACAAAATTTTTTGATCTCTGTATCTTATTATTGCAAAATTTTGCGATTTTAATGGAATGCCAAGGGCCATTTAATTTTCATGACAGCTTTGTTTTAGTAATTTTACGCATTTGTGATTGTACGACAATAATTCAAAGATCATTAAAATTTATTTAAATTTTACACTGTCAAAAGTCATTTTCCATTAACATTATAACTTTGGGATCGAACCATTCATTATCATTTAAAAACCATACAAATGTCAAGCCTTAAATTTTAAACAACACTGCTTTAGACAAGTTTAGTAAACAAAATTGGTAAAATTACACAAGTTAAAATATTAAAGTTCTTATTATTTAATGGTGCCCTTCCACCTTATCAAATTTTGTGTAGCGAAACATTTCTTTTCCCCCGTAGCCATACATTGGATAGCCTTTTCCTTCTCGGTCATAAACAGGATAACGATAATTCGGCCTAATGATAAAGAAACCTTGTTTAACCATTATTATAAAATTTCATTTTTTTTCAGAGAATCTCACTTTTGAAAATATGGATAGGGAAGGGCGACACCCAAGCCAATTATTCTCTCCAAAGCTGGTCCTGGCATATTGGGTAAACTGAGGTGACCAGTGGCATCGTCAGGTTGAGGACGACCATTCGTACAATTTGAAATTAGGGAGTAAAACACCTAAAATTAATAATTGTTTGTGATTCCGTATTCCGCATTAATTTGAGTTGAATGAAACTTACCAATAGAGCAAACAAAAGGCTTTTACTGATTCCCATAATTATGACTATTAAATAGGACTGAATGAAAAATACAGTGGAGAAAGCTGAGGAAGGGGTGTGGTTACTTTTAATGTGATTGTGCTACTCCGTCGTCCTTTTTAGTCTTCTTACTTATAGCCTGAGACTGAGATAAGAGAATGAGAGGAAGTAAAGTGGGAGAGACGCAGACAAGAATTTAAAGATATGCAGATGCAACAAGATAACAAATTTCATCTTCATTCAAACTATTTGAATAGGTAAAATCTGCAGTCAATCTCTGCCTACACGGAAATCAAATTATTTTTGGAATGCATAAACTCTAGTTGTAAAATATAATATTTTGTATTGTTTTATTATATTTTCTCCTCCAGTTTCTCAAATACAACTAATAAGGCATCATCAATAGAAACACGATAATTTCAGTTTGTCTACCTTACGCATCAAATAGTCAAAAAAAAACAAAAGATTATTTAACGTAAGATTAAGAATAACAATCATGTCAAAGTCAATATTTTCTCAAGTTACAAAAAGGTAATACTACCTACAAACATACATTTAAATTTCTTAATAAATACAAATAAAGACCTGTTTTTTTAAGTTTTGGCTTGGCACACTGTTCCTGTGTCAATAATATGTTTCGAATAGGAAGAAATTTTATGAGTAGTTTTAAAATATTTTTATAGAGGAAACAAAAGTCGTCCCCGTTCGATCTTATACAAGACGGATAAATAGCGAGCGATTAATGGCTTGGCTTCTTGATTGCGGCCTTTTCTTAAATTGATTACAAGTCCATTTCAAATTGCTCCGAGTCATGAGCAATGATGTCTCCTAAAAAATAAGAGAATGTTTGTTTAAGTTTCAATTCTTTTGGAAATTGAATATTTGATTAGTACCTGCAGGAGATGGGGGTTTTCGTTCCGCCGTTTTGTTATTGATGATGGTGCTGTTGTCTATCAGCAGCCCGGATTGTTTGATTGGAGAAAGTCCTCCAGTGACTCCAGGGATGAATTGAATGTTTTTCGGTGGGGTTTTTGCCATGGGAGAGTTCTTGAGTTGCATTAGAAAATTTCTCTCATACACGATTCTGGTACCTGGAATTTAAAAATGGGGTTTGATTACTTTAAATAATCCAAACATGGTTTCATATTTCCGCAATTATCCATGACATATTTTTTATAATCAGCAGATCTAATTGCAAAAAGCTGTTTTCAAGTTATGCCAAAAAAAAACATGACGCATTGCAATTTTCTGCGTTTCATGATCTTTGAGTTTTAGAAGAGCCACTAAATAAATTAACTATCTATTTATTTAAAACTTTAAAAGGATGTAAGTATCTAAATACATATGCGGCGCATTACTAGCATAGCAGCATATGGTGTGTGTAAATAAATAGTTTTTATTGCAAATCATGCTTTTCTTTTGCCTGCAATATTTCTTCTCTCCCTCAGTCAATAAAAACTACGCAGATCCATCGCTTCATTTCATAGCTTGTTAGTTAGCAATATTAGTTAGCCCTGTGGATGTGGTACGATGTGAGTTCCAGAATTTTTTATCACCTCATTTACATTATATATTTATTATGTGGCATATAAAATATATAGAACGGAATACCGAGCTGACTGGTTTTAGCTCGGGAGATATTAGTAAACAACAAATTGCGTTCTATACGAATTGCACAACTCGTTCTTGGCATCCGACAGCTTTGCAATATTTATGTAACTCCTCAAGGCTGGAGTTGGTAGTGGACAAGAGATACAAAGCAGTATAATATAATATAACCGAACCGGTATTCAAGTATTTAGTTGACTAAACTGCGTTTTAAATTGTTAATCTACATTTTGACCCACTTACAACAAAACAAAGTTATATTATGCCCAGCCAACACCCGGCCAACTCTCGATCATTATCCCTTGTTCTGTCGGTCTCTGCACGAATTGGACATTGTATAACCATTTTTAATGGGAACCGCAATATAAATATGATACATTATTATTATTATACTGCGTGGCACGAGTGACACGATATAAACAACAATTATTAATACGCATTGTCTCGTCCCGTTCGGGTTGGGATAAAATAAAAATTTCAGTCTGAAAAGAAAAAAAAGAAAAATGCAAAAATAGAAATGTTTCTATTTCGCATCTCTTTCTCTGACTCCGTAGGTTACCTAAATATAGATAAACGACCTCCACCGTAAACAAAAAACTATTTAGTCTTTTTGCGTAAGAATTGACGAGATAATTGTTTCAAATGCGATTCAACTCTTATTTGCAGGCGTGGCTGATTTTAATTAACTAACATTTTATAAAAAGATACATGCACATTATCGTCATTCGTCACATTATACATCAAGTTTTTAATAGTTTACTAACTACTAGATTTTGAGACAAAAAATCCCACCCTCTTATCCTCGTTTCACTTAGCGACTTGTTGCAAGTTGTAAATATAAAAAAAGAAGAATATTATGTATTATGTAATGTCAAACTACGCCACTCAATGATATTGGAACTGCTCGTTCCAGTTAGCAACAAATGCCGAATGCACATTTGCATAACATCGCCTCATGTTTATGTCCCTAAGTATACAGTCTTGTCTTTTCTCTTTATGTAATCTTGTATCTAAACTCTAAACACGTAAAATAAGTCCAAGCCTATGTCTGGATGTATCTAAATCCAAGCCCCAAAGTACAGTCTATATAAAGTAAATACGTAATAAATTCATGACCTTCAAAGTCTGCTTAGTTATACTCAAGAGCCGATGGAACTGAACCACAAAATAAAATACTTGAAATAAGAGAATTTATACACGAGTTATTTAGACCAGACCAGGCCAACAGCATAAGGCAATGGATAGGTCATCTCACATCAGTCACATTGTTCAATTTTATTTATTTCCACCTTAATTAAATGATAATTACTTTGACCTTAGTTAAATAAAAGCCTACGCATTTTGTCCAGGAGAAAATAAGAAGAGATGAATTTGCTACTTCCCCATTCCAATTTCCTCAAATATTTCTTTTGTTTCTTTGTCATTTCCAAAAAGATTTTATACAATATCCAATAGCTTTTATGCTAATAAAATTGATTTAAAGTTTTGCATCGCAATAAAATCAAGTATTTTCATTCAAATCAAACTAAAGTGGACGATGTGCATATAGTTTGGCATTTTATTTTATAGCCTTGTATAAAATTTCAATTCATATTCAATTCCTGTTTGGAGTTTGGACATGGAATGTTTTGGAAAATTCTAGTGCATTGCAATGTTTATACAATTTGCAACCCGAGAGTGAGGATTCAAATTAATGCAAAAGTAGCACGTTTGCAAATCGTGGTGCAAAGTTCGAAAAAGAACCAAGAGCATGTTCCATGTCTGTATTTCATGCTGGTGCAAAAATTAGCTTTAGAATAGAACACATTTCTTTCTCTTGTCAAATTATTTTGGCATATTGCATTTGCAAAAGTATGAATAGCTCATGATTAATATAAAATGCATGCAGAACTGATAGAAATTAATTTCTTGCACATGTCCAGACCACATCATAAAATGAAAGCATGTAATGACTCAACATTATTATCATCCAAATTATAATATTCAGTGTGTCTTAAAATAATTCCCAATGCACAATTATAAACAACTAAATATTTGGAATGCCCTGTATATTAAATGAACGAGCAATAAAACCAAGTTAATATTTGAATCGAAGAGTTATCCTAAGCCCCTATAACTTTATCATCCATGGCAAAACAATTGCTGATAACATTACGTAAATTGGCATTATCTAAATGTTTCAGGACGAAAACCAAAATGAACTTTTGAACTCTGATAACAAAAAACTCTTTGCTGCTGCAAACAAACAACTCATAAACAATATCTCAATCAAAACTTAAATGTTGCAATAGTTCATTTTAGCAAATTATGACGCATTATTAAAACGCATGCAAACAAATTAATGCACGCAAAGGTAAAATTTGCTTCCTTGCGTTTAATATAATTTGTTATTGAACGCAGATAATAAAGTCGTAAGCTGCTACAAGTTCTACAAGATGTTTATGTAGTTTAGAATAGTCTAGATACAAACTCACCGTATTCATTATTAAAGTGACCTCTGAACTGAAGACCAGCAGAATATGTCATCCCAATCGTTTCCCCCATCCTCAAATCAAATCACTTGAATATTTATTGATATTGCGAATAAATTATTCACATCAACTCAGACTGCTCTGATATATTAAATAAAGAAGGATGATTTGATAAACAATTTTTTTTTAAATCAGAGTTTTATCTGGATCTTTTCTCAAGAAACTTTAAAGTGTTTCACTTTCATTAGTTAATATGTAAATAATATGCAGATGTGAAATGTAAATCCTAATCAAGTCGCAGTCAGATTGAGACTGGAAACATCGTTGTGTACTTTCCTCGACTTTATTTTATGAAAACACGCGACAGTCAAGAAGTCAAGGTGTCTGGCAGTGCCAGAGAAAGAGAGGACGATTACCTACACAAATTGACACGGGCATGTCACCTTGACTCGTAGATTTAAAAGTCAAACTTTAAATAAATGATTCCATCAATCTCTCTTTTCGTAAATATAAATAGAACTTTTAGAACTTTCCTCAAACTCGGATGACGTAAAAGAGGTAAAGACAAAGAGACATGTGTCTTAACGTAAAGCACGGCTGAGTAAAGTGATCTTGAGCCTTCATTTTTAATCTCACTCCTGCCAAAAAGTAAGAGAAAGGTAGGCAACCGAAATAAAATGTTTTTAAAAAAGTGGGTTTAACGACCCTGAACGTTCATCTCTTGCTTCTCGAACTCATCTCAACTTGAATAAACTTAATCCAATTTTTATTAGACAAGGTTTCACATAAAATTCTACGAAAAACTGATAAATTGACCTCGGCAATAAACAAAAATTAACCAACGTTGTACGCATTTTCTAACGAAGGACATCAAAATTCAAAAATATACAAGGATAAAATTGCCACAATTTATAATAATTTTATCTTGAAATTGTATATTATAAATGCTGGATGACATCATCATAAATCAATTTCATTAACTGCTTCTATTAAACAATGCCTACTTTTGACTTTGTCTCAAAGAAAGTTTACATGCAAAAATCAGTTGGCAACTGAAAAAACTTAAACCCAGTCCACAAATGTGTTTAAGATGATGTAAATGACTTTGCCGCAGGCTGCTAAACATTTATTATTGACTTTTAGTTTGTGCACATGCAAATCTTGAGATGGTTAAAAGTCGGTCATGGAGTAGCCCTGAAATCATTCAAACAAAATGGATGACGATGGACAATGACAAATTTGTATTTTGCACCAAATGAAATTTAATTTCCAATGCGGATTTTATAAATAAGGCTTATTATTACAAACAACAAAACCTGTCCCGGTGACTAATTTTTATGCCATTGTCATTTTTATGCTACGTAAAAAATGACTGTATTCAAGCCCAGAGAACGAAATGAGCAAATGCAGCTCGCTCTCATCTTATGCAATGTATTTACCGAGTGTTGTGCTATGTTATGTTCTCTTTGTACAACAAAATTAAACAAACTGGTGATAAGCTAAATATCACCTATCCAAACAACTGCGTAGTCTCTCAACTTTTCAATATTTAATCAAGACTCGATATAAAAGATGCATGATAACATGAAACCTGGTTTTCTAAAAATGTGACATGACCTATCAGCAAATAATGCATATTCCAGAAAATATGTGTATTATCACCTCTTCTGGAACAAAGTAAAGTAGCCAAGGCCATGCATTTGCATTAATCAGCAATAAAATAATGTTTTCCACAAACTCAAACAAAGAAAAAGTGGAATTAATGAAATGCTCTACAGCCAAAGCCAACTCAACTCATTTCCCCTATTTTAAAACTTTGCATTCAAGATCAAGGACTTTCCACTGTCTAACTCGAAAATTTTTGAATTATTCATGAGACATAAAATTTTATGAATATGATTTGCAAAAAAAAGCCTTCAACCTTTTCCACAACTTTGAGTTTCCTGCCTGCCTCCCGTTTTATTAACACAAAAAAGATCAAGATATCAGACAAATCTTTCACGCTTGGACTAAATTCCATTCAAAATATTCTGGAAATTATCATGCAGCCTCAACCTTGACCTCAATACTGAGAATGTTTGTAAAAATAGGTTTTAAAAAAATACTGACCCCCTGGGGTAGTGGAGTAGATTGTGCCCCCGGGAGTTGTGGAGTAATCATTTGGAAGCTGGCTCGCACTGTTGATGACTATCCTTCTCGAGGGAATGGTCTGACTCTGGGTCACTTGACGGGCGACGGGAGACGCGGACATGATTGGTGACGATGCTGGGACTTAATTAAGTACCTCCACTAAAGTAATTACAAGTTACTACGAGAGAAAGAGAGGAGAGAGATGATGAACACAGCTGAGCACACAAATTCACACTGAACACTATCCACGTTTCTCGACTGATGCGGAGTTCTTTCTTCTTTTTTCCAGCTTATATAGGTGGCATGCACAAGCCAAGCTACATATACCCTCATTTACATAAGTAGATAAAAATGTACATCAATTTATACAACTTTATTATATAAACTCCATGCTTTCTCCCAAAAAAGGTATTTGCGTATTGGGGACTTTTCCATAAGTATGAAGTATGTTTCCAAAGAGACAAAGAGAAAGTAATTGTATTGGCTAGACACACTAGTCGCATTGCATTGGGACAATTTGTTTCGAGTTGAAGTTTCATGGGTCTCATTTCCGACATAACGAATATTATTGCGTATTTGGTTACAGTGTAATAAAGGTAGCAAAATAGTTTGCTCAAAGACAACTATCTTTTAAACGCCCACAACAAATATACCACCTTTGCAAAATGCTTCATTTCTATTGACCTAAAGAAGGTGCTATTGAATAATATATAGGAAATGGTCCCAAATCCAATGAAAAATTACTATTTAAAAATTTGCAATGATTTTTTAAATAAAATTAAAGATGCATGGTTTATTATAAGAATTTTATAACAGTTTTGACTTATATATAATCATGTAAAAAGCGAAAGAAATATTTTATGCATGGGCTTTAAACATTCAGTAAACAATTTATGGAAGTATTCGTTGGGATTTTACTTGCTATTAATTTGAGACTTGTGAAAGTTTTAAGTCAAAACTTTTAGCAGAGTTTATCCAACGCCAAAATGGAAAATAAAGTCTGCTTTGATCATTTTAAAATTTCATTGATGCACAGAATTTTAGACCAATGAATATTTCACTATATTTTTGGTTTTGTAAGGATCCAATTCAACATTAAGTTTTAAGAAATTGGTTAAATCAAACAATAGGATTAAATATACTATAATCGCTCCTTCTCTCTTATAACTAAATATACATAAATATAATTTATATAATTAAATCCAACGATAATTATAAGTCATCTATTTCTCATGTTCATTAATCATTACCAAAGGAAGACGAATTAAATCAGATTGGTCAGCTTAGATATTTAAGTATTGATTAGTATTTATTTTTGTGTCTAGATCTATGGTGTTTATTTAGTGTTTGTCAGAACTTTCTCTTTGGATATTGGAAAAAGTAATTTCAGCACACTTTGACATCAGAAACTGATAATTGAATTTATTAAATTCTGGCGTCATACTAAAAGAGTAGAGCATGATTTTCTCACTTGTGAACTTCTCAATCTGATTGGATTTTGATTGCTTTCAACAAGTACTTCAATTAAGATAATTAAACCGACTAGTGCGACCTCGTTGAATTTTGTAAAAGTTTTTGAAAGTTATAAGCGTAAATATTTTCAATCAATAATTCTCAATTAAATACTTGACAATATTATACCCCATGTAAGAAAGAAACCATAATTACTTATTCTCTAATTATAAATATTGACTCACAAGCTAATGTCAAGAGCTAAATTTGTCTTGCCCTGTCAACATAAAAGTAGCCATTTCTTTGTCTCAAGACTAGTAATTACTATCAATATGTAGTGAAAGCTTAGCCCTGACTAAAATAGACTGACGCTGAAAAAGTGTAGTACATTATTGTTTGTGTAAAAGTTTGCACTTTGATTCTGGCTGTGTAAGCAAAATGATATTACATTCTGTAGTTTATCTAATTAAAAAGCAAATTAGTCTTGTTTCAAATTTTATTTCACTCCCAATAAATGTCAATTTGGGTAATGACACAGGGCCAATATTTATACTTACAATTGGACATGAAACAAGTCAAAGAAGAAAGTTTGTGTTGTCAGCTACAATACTTTATGCCACATTTCTTATTCTCTACGCTCTTTATTATGTTAAGTACTCTGAAGTGGAGAATAAAAATAAGGTTTCTACAGTTTTCCTTGCTCTCATGTTTCCATTTTGTTTTGCTCATTGGATTTCCCTTTATTGGCATCCCGAAGATTTTGTTAATTTACTCAACTTTATGCTGAAATATGAAGCAGGATTTCAGAAAATTAACAAAATAGGTGAATACTATTGTGATTACACATTTTGCGATTGAATAATACATTAACAACTCTTTTTTGTTTTCAGATAAAGCCACTTTTAAACTATGGACAATATTTCTCAAATTAATTTTATTTTTATGCTACGTATCATCCTTTTTAATTTCTCTAAGTGTCGCTATAATAAATATCTTAGATTGGCGAATGATTCCTTTTCTCGGATCTCTGCTTCCCCCACCAACAAATAACATTTTAGTTTTAACTGTTCACATATTCATTGTGCTGTTCCAAAGCTACCTGTATTTTATATTCTTTGCTCAATCAGTTCTGATGGTTGCCAATATTCTCTTGCCCACAATTCTTTGTCTTTGTGCGTACATTTGCTACCTACCAAGGTAAGCACAAACATTGTTGTCAATATATACAATTGTCAATATTTTGATCTCTTTATAATCATACAGCTTATTTTCACATCGCATACTCAGTAAATTGCCAAACTTTGACAATCTTTTCATGGACTATTCAAAACTAAGAATCCTAGAAAACCAAATGAATTGCTGTTTCAGAGGAGTAGTGATTCCTGCAACGTTTTCAACCCTTTGCAGTATGAATATTTTAGGAACATTTCTCACTGTGAGAATTTCTCACGAAACAGAATTATTCAAACACAGTGGAAACTTATTTTTCATAATTGTTGGCTCTGAAGCATTTATTGGAATAGTTGTTTTAGGGACTTTGGCAGGAATGTGTAATAGAAAATCTAAATCGTTTTTAAGAATGCTAATCAAATATAGACTGCATGACACCAAAACATTTAGAAAAAGAGTCAATTCAATCAATTCGACAAAATTGAGACTTGGGAACAATTACTTTGAAATCGTGACCCCTTTGGTCATGGTTGTATTTTGTATTAAGGCCACTGTAAGATTGCTAATTTTGTAGTAAATATTAGGATATGGATGTGCAAATAAAAGGGGAATATGAGATTTATATGAGAAAGTGCCGTTTGCTTGATATTCTATCTGTATGAAATTGTAAACAAAAGTTTCATTTTACACAATAAATTGGATAATTTATTCTAAACGGAAACCTTCAGTGTGATGATGATTTACAATGCAAATTTTTGAATTTAATGCAAGCTGAATAAGTTGACTATCCTAAACTATAGATTATTAAATCATATGAGAAGTTTGAGGCTGTATTTATCGAATAATTGAGTTGAACCCTCCAGATAAATAATAATTTGCCAACCAAATCTCAACCAAAAAATATCAAGACCAAAAAACCTACTTACTTACTTATTTTTTCTCTCCAAAATGCGTCCTTCAAGGACACGCCCAATTTCCTTGAACAAGTCACGAAAAAGTGTTCGGATCCTTCTTCAGATTTTTCTTTTAATTTCTCTGGGTGGACTATTTTTTGCCCTGAAAATGTTAAAGGAAGATGATCAAGTAACCAAAATTTCTGTTCAAAGAAAAATCACACCTACAAGCTACAAAATTGGAATAACAGTTGAATCAGAAGCTTCATTTCTCATCAAAGAATTAGAATCTGCAAGAAACATTTTTGTTCGAAAAGAAGAATTGGAGTCTGAGGAAAGGAGTGTAGGAGAACTAAACAAAAATGTATTCCAAAACCACACCCAATCAAAATCATGTACCCGACGACCCCACTCATACGAATTACTATTTAGCAACAAATATTGGCAGGTTGGCAAATTACAAATTTATCTAATTTAAAACAATCCCTTCTAAACGAATTTTATCGTCATAAAGGTCATGTCCACCAATTATTCAAACGTTTTCATTTACAACGCTTATTTGGACACTCGTGGGAAAATCCCTTTGGTACATCTTCTTGTTGTGACAGATCAATATTTTAAGAAAACGAATGTAGTCATGCATCCAAAAATATGTCAATTTTGGTACAAGGACAAAAGCAGCCGTGTGTCAAAAGTATTGTTCATGTATTAATTAATTATCAAATATGTAATCGAATCATTTTTTGTATGAAGGTATCCAGTATTGAATCCATATTTCGATGGTGGCGAATTGGCGTAAAGGGACGCTATCATCCATTTCTTCTCTCATGTCCTCTTCCGTTGTCTAATTCCCCAACAACATTGGACGGGAGCCCAGATCCCAAAGATATCCCTGATTCCGTTTCTCTGGTCACGAGTAACTGTGAGTTGGCCACAAACGATGTCAAGATAACCTATGAAAAACCAGAAGCACAGGGAGATTTTGGGGTCTGTTTTAAATGGATTGATTTCCCCAAAAATTCTATTGGAATGAGTAGAAGAGTCATTGAGATGTTGGAACTTTTGAAAATTTTGGGTGTATCCGGAGCTCATTTTCATACTTTATGGAGCAACGATAAAATTGACGAGGTCCTTAAATATTACCAAAGCACGGGGTTTGTAACTTTGAAACCAATTTCTCTTCCTGGCTTTCAAATTCAGACACCAATCAATGGACATTCTTACATCAGAGTAAAAAAAATTGTTATAGATAAAATCCGTGGTGTATTGTTCAATTGATTTTCTCTTTTATTAAATAGCGGAACAATGAAACAAAAATCAGACAGGAATTGATTCCGTACGTCGACTGTTTTTTAACAAACATGTACCGATACAAATACATTGGGATTTTAGATTTGGATGAGGTAATGCTGTTAAATGTTTTTGATTAGGTATTAACATATTCAATTTGACTCAGGTGGTTCTGCCAATAGAACATGATAATTACCAACAAATGTTCAAAGAACTTGAGACGAGCTATAAAAGTACAACTCCAACAAGTTTTTGTTTCGACATGAAACTGTTTTTAGATCGAATGCTCTTTCCAAATAATTCTATCTTAGCAGAAGTTCAAGAAAAGCAGCAATTTAGTGAAAGTGATCCGTTTTTTACAACAGTGAGTTTATCATTTTAGTTAAAATTAATATAAATGTAAATATCGCTGTAATTTTTTTCAGAAACTTTATTACGACAGACCAGTTTTTTGTGGAGAAAGTCGCAAACGGAATTTCAAATGCTTTCACAATGCAGAAACCACAATTATCGTTAGCAACCACAAACCAACGCTTTGTCTTGAAGACGGAAAGAAGAAATTGAATTGTCACGTCAACATTCCAATGTCTTTGGCTTACACTCATCATCACAAAGTTCAAGAAAGAAATTGTCAGTATAATGCAAGTAATGCTGATGAAATTGAGACTTATCCCTTTTCAAAGGACACAACAATTTTAAGATTTAAGGATGAAGTTGTGACAAGACGAAACCACGTTCTCGTCAAGCTTTCCGAATATTATGTAACTAATTAATACTATATGTCCTCTGCCTTGAGCAATTTTAAATTGTATTCAACGTATTTTATTTAATTCTTTGTATCTGCATGCAAGTAACGAATTTTACAGTCCTAAATAGAATTATTTTTGCACGAAATTTTACCCTCTTGATAACAACATCAATAACATATGAATTATTTATTGATTTTCAACCTTTCTTTGGATAAAACAAAGATTGCATGATTAATTTAATAGATAATTACAAAATGGAAGTCATTAAACGACTACATTGATATTATTTTTCATCCAGAAAATTATGATGGAAATATTGAAAATACACTCTCAAGTCAAAACGAAAACAATTTACTCTCTTGTACTTTCTCCTTGTTCGTTTAAACTTTCCCCTATGAACTTTGTGTGTTATCTCTTTCTCCGTTTGACATATTTCTCATATTTTTATTCAATCTGTAAAATAAAGTACCAGTTTTTTTTTATTTTGAGAAAAATTGAGATTTTCATAACAACAATGAATCTTCTCAAAGTCTCAAACTGACAAACTTGGAATGCGGGAGTAAAGTTGCAGATCATTACCAATTATTTTGCACATCACTTTCAATTCTTCGTTGTCACTAATTCCTTCAGTCCTCGTCAATTTGCGTAGGTCAAAATATTTATAATTTGCTCTCATTCTAATTCATCCTTGTGTTTTTAATTTATTTAGGTAATCGTCATTGTTCGTCATGTCCCACGGTCACTGCGGGGCTTCAGGGGGATGCAATGGAGACCACAATCACACCCACGACTCCCCAGAAATGGGGGTGGAGTATTCACTGTAAAAACTCATCATAAAATATGAATAAAAATTCTAAACTGTGTAATTATATCAGGTATACCAAAATTGACAAGGAAAATCTCACTTGCCTAAATGAGGCTGTGGACGGAAGCTGTAAAACCATCTTTAAACCTTTCGACCAGGTACACATAAAGTTCTTTTCACTTTTTCACCTCACAATTGCTACATAAGGGAAAGTTGGGTAACTTTATATTACTAGTGAGCAATTAAAGTTACCTCACTTTCCCTAATATAGCAATTATGAGGTGAAAAGTGAAGAAAAAAACTTTATGTGTGCTAAATTCCAGCGACTAAATTTTGACACGGTAAAAATATTTGCAATTAACATAATTAAAACATTTGCTAAAGATCTTTTAATGTGCAGATGGTGGAGAGCGACGTGGATGAGGAATTGCTCATCAACATTCCGTAATTAATTATTGAAATTTTCATGGTTACATAAAATTGGCATATTTAGAAATTTTACTTTTCAGGTTCACAGGGAACGTGAAGTTAAAGGGGTTAATTGTTGTTGGTCCTGCCGACGAGAGCCATCCCAATTGCGTTCGTCTGTAAGCTCTATTTATGATTTTTTTTGGTTTCTCCTGATTTTTGTTTGATTTTTCGAAGGTATAAAAACAGGCCACATATGACATTTGACGATGCTGCGGGGGAACCTGTCCAAGAATTTCATCTAAGTCGAGACCCAACAGGGCTGCTCGAGTACCCTTTGAAGTATGCATTATGTATTTACTTTTCACAATTTATTAGTGGCAAATCAATTGGTGGCTTTAATTTGTTTGATTTAATTATAGAGCTGTGAGCTTTTCCTCTGTAAGCCATCTAACTATTCACATCCCTTCAAACTTTGGGGATTCTTGTACAAAGGTTTGTTACATTGGATTGAGAGGAGAATGGACTGCTGCTCAGGTCTGAATGAAAAGTGGTCTAGTTACAGTTAACTTTATTAACAGTTATTTCCTCTTGTCCTTAGCGTTCTGAAATTCTCATCACAAATTATGAGCTCAGGCCAAATCTTGCAGATCATCCAAATCGTCTCTGGGAAAAGGGAGCTCATGAGATTCAATAATTCAATAATTTTATTCAACTGTCCCAAATTTTTATCTCGAGCCATTTTGGAAAATTATTACAAGCATCGCCGTAATTATTGTAACCTGTTTTGCATAAGGAATATGAGTAAATGGAATTTTTAATATATGAAACATTATTTTTATTTTTGGATTTTAGTTTTATTTTATGCTTACGTGCATTTTTGCATTATTTTTTAACAAAGTTGACTCCGTCAATCCAATTTGCAAAAAGTTGAAGGTCGTCTTGATCAAACTGATCAAAGTCTACATATATGCATTTTTCATTGGAGATGAGGTTTGTTTGTATTTGGCATGGTGTTTCTATGATGTAGTATTAACTCGTTTGCCCTTGGATTTTGCTACTTGGGTTCAACGAGGAGAATCTCATTTGTGAATGCATCAGTATATGAAGTGGACGTTAGTTCCAGATATTCGGGATTTGTTTTGATAAATAAAATTCTCAAAAATGTTAAGTTTTACAGTAATTGCATTGATAGTTGTTGGAGTTTTGGGCTACTTTTACCTGTTCAGAGAAAAGCCAAAAGGGAAACAAGCACCAGGTGAGACTTTATAATAATATACTGTTGTGTGTACAACATGTTTTATATGGTTTCGGGTTCTTTTTTTTTAAATTTTTTACAGGGCCAGGCGGACTTCCATTATTAGGGGCCATATATAAAATCAACCGTAAAAATCCATTTTTGACTTTTACTAAATGGGCAAAAACTTATGGGGACTGGTACACTATGAATATGGGTCCAAGACAAGGCTTTGTTTGCAGCGATCCCAAATGGGTCAAAGAGCTGTTTTCTGACTCGGCATTTTCTGGCCGAATGAACCCCAGTGATGTAATTGACATGTATCCAGGTGGATTGAATGGAAAATTTCATGGTATTAACTTTAACTTTCTGATAGCTTATTTATGTCACACTGAAAAATTAAAAAATTAGGGATAATTAACTCGGAGGGAAAACATTGGGAGCAAGTACTACAACAAATAAATATTGCGTTTATTTATATCGTTTATTTATTTTTGTGATTGTTTGTGTATACAGCTTCGAAGGTTCACTCTAAAAAATCTAAGAGATTTTGGATTTGGAAAAAGCACAATGGAATCTCTCATAATGGAGGAGCTTCAAGAAGTGACTAACTGGATGAAAGAGAATGAGGGAAAATCGGTGTCTAACATGAAAAATAAATTAACACTTTCTGTTGTTAATGCGTTGTGGACTATCGTCAGTGGACACAAGTTTAAGCATGATGATCCAGTTCTACTGAAAGTACAAGAATTTCAAAAGTAAAAGAAACAGCTCACATTTTCATAATATGCAATAACATTATATACAATAATTGACAATTTGATTAATTGCTCTTTAATCGATAGTCAATTCCAGAAGATAACAGAGAAAGGCTCTCTATGTCTGATTCTTCCATGGACCAAGTATGTAATTCCTGAGTGGAGTGGCTACAACCAAATTAGAAGATGTATTGAAGACATGAAAATTTTTTATACTAAAGCTGTCAAGGAACATGAAGAGAGTTATTCGGAAGACCATCAGAGGTTAATTAAAGAATTAAATTTATTATCAGATTTAACGATACTAAAAAACCAAAATTTTCAGAGATTTCATTGATTGCTTTCTGAAGGAAATGAAAGAATGCAAAGATAAAGATTCAGCATTTTTTGGAGAATTGGGAGGTATATATATAAATTCCTAATGTGAGAGAATATATATGTCCATTTACCAATATGAATCTTGCAGCTAAACAACTAATAGCCGTAATCGCAGATTTGTTTCAAGCAGGGTCTGAGGTGAGAACTCACTTTAAAGTCTAAACGCATATATAAGTATTTAAACACTTTACTATTTTTTAACCCTTCAAAAAGTCCACTTCGACGACCCTAGATTGGATTTATTTATACATGGCCACGTTTCCATTAGAACAGAAGAAATTACAACAAGAAATTGATCGTGTAGTAGGAAATAATAGACACGTTTCTTTGCAAGATAGACCAAAGTAATATTTTTTTTTAATTTATTTTCCTAATTTATTTTCAATTTCATTTAATTGCTAATTGCTATAATTATTTATAGCTTACCATACTGTGAATCGTTTCTCGCAGAAAATATGAGACACATGACACCAGTTGCTATTGGCGTCCCTCATAGAGCCCTGGTTGATAAAGAATTTAAAGGCTACCACATCCCCAAAGGTAATTTTTGTGGAGAATTTGGAAGCCAATTTTGAAACAATTGATTACAATTAACAAATAGGTACCTTCATTATGGCCTGCATTGATCGAATTCATCATCACCCTGAAATTTGGGGAGAAGACGCAGATCAATTTCGACCAGAAAGAATGCTGGATTCAAAGGGGAATTTCAAGAAACCCGAAGCTCTGATGCCATTCTCTATTGGAAGACGACAATGCGCTGGGGAAACATTAGCTAGGGACACACTCTTTTTGTACCTTTGCAATATATTCCATAGATTTGAAGTCCGGTTTGACCCTAATGACCCAAACGCTAACCCTGGACTAGAGTCAAAACCTGGATTTATCCTCACTGCAAAGCCCTATAAAATTATTTTCAAAGACAGATTAGTTTAAATAATTTGATTTTTAACGTTTTAGCTCTCTACTGTTATTGCAGCCAATTAGATATCTGCCATTTAATTGGTTATCAATGCAATCAAATCTAATTACCACATGTATTGTTAAATCACTATCACGCTATTGCTACATGCTTTATATACGCGTTTGACAAGCCGAAAATAAAAGGTCTGCTGCATCTGCAAAAAAATGTCCACTTAACTTCAATATTATTGACAAAAAAAATCCAGTAAAAAAATGTTGAAGGCTAAATTCATACAATTGTCTCATGACGAGGAGACTCAACCACTTTTACAGATTAGAAAAAAATAATATTTGTGCAGTCTGATTCTTTATTGTCTACTTTGTGTATGCATACTATCCATATTTTTTAAAATGACGAGTTTTACAATAATTAGTTTCATAATTCTTGCGTTTTTGGGTTATTTGTATTTATTCAAAAGAAAACCAAAAGGAAAAGTTGCACCGGGTAAATTTTGGCAAGCAGTTTGCAAAGCATTCTTAATTTTTTTTTAATTGAATTTAAGGTCCACCTGGATTTCCAATAATAGGAAATGTTTACAGAATTGATATGAAAAATCCTAGTTTATCTTTTACAAAATTTGCTGAAGAGTATGGGGATTTCTATAAATTAACCTTTGGAAACAAAGTGTGAGATTGTACTATCCATTAGTTAATGCCCATCAACCCTTATTGCATAAGGGTTAATGAGCAAAGATCAGCTGTTTCAAAATTTTCATACAAA
>JAQIXN010000569.1:0-34259 GCA_034698145.1 Proisotoma minuta
CATAGCATTTCAGATCTGGCCCCATACTCCCCTCCAACCGACGCCCCAGTAGCATTATGCTCTAATGGAAGGTATTATATAAATCTTTGATGAATTGGTGATTTCATAAGTAGAAGTTTCTTCCAATTACAGTTGGCTGGTTTACCCAGAGATTGATTACACTGGCGAAGCAATGACGCTCGGTCTTATTTCTGTTCCTTTCTGCCTATTTTCTGGACAAATGGTTGTCAATTCTGTCCAAACAGTTGGAAACACAGTGGACAATGAAACGCCTGCTTTGACCTTGTTCCCTTCCAGTGACTATAATGGAGTTGCCTCAACAATTGGGGGAGATTGGGGGAATATTTATTATGACTTTGTCTCTTTCATTGTGACGGGTTATCATCCAGAGAATTTGAATGAACTGATAATGTTTTACGATGAGTTTAATTTAAGTGGAAATTCCACTTGTGTGATTAGAAGAAGCTTTAGCAGGGATATAAATGAGTTTGGATTGGAGCATGGGGGAGTTAAATCTTTTAAGTATGGATGCTAATTAAAGAAATAAAATTTGTTATTTGTTTGTTTTGAAGTATTTTTTATTAAGAAATACAATAATATTCATCGTTAAAAAAACATAAATTAATGATCATTTTGCAATCAATAAAATTTGCGTGCAATACTGTTTCTGGAGAAAATTTTTCTCCTTTGCCTTTCTCAGAAAAATCAAATTTACATATTTTATTTGCAACCCATGATATGAACTTGAAGTTCTATGTAAATTAAAACATTTACGTAATCAATTTTGAAGTAACTTTAAAGCTAATGATAAAACCTACAAATTTTAACACAATTTTAACCGACAAGTTAAACGTTCGCAATTTACAATACAAATACAATACCAAACGCGTTTACAATATATTTGGGATAGCGAAAATAAAAATAACTTTCCCGTATATGTAGCAATTTCTTAACGTAAAAAATGAAACTTTAAGTTAAGTTTAAAGAGCCTTTGGTTACAAAGTATTTTTGGAGTATTTCACTCGTGATACAATAATTTTATGTTGAGAGCAGAAAACATACATACAAATTGTAAGTTACAATTGTTTGTGACTAAATCATAACAAATTTTGCAGAAGCCTTCACAAACAAACATTCAGACACAAATTTCATAAAATCACAAATCCCCAAACTTCATAAATTCAAAGCTCACTAATAGAGAAACTTTGTCTAAATGCCCGAGGCAATAATTTGTAATTATATTTTGACTATTATAATGGACCTAATTTACAGCCCCTGCAAATATCTTATGGTTTCTATCTTAATGGTCTCTGTTCTAAATGATGGACAATTGCTGCTTTCTCTCTGTGTTCCCATAATAATAATCTCAAAACAATTCTCGCAAAGCCCAGAATTTTCTGCAAAAGCCTGAAAATGAGTTTGCCCTCATCAAATCCCACCATCTAAATTACACACGTGTCTGTCCCAAGTGAAAGCATTTAATGAAATGTGATTCTTATCGTGGTGGGAGTTCACATATTTTGTGAGACTTGGTTTGTTTTGAGTTCCTCATCCCACTTCTTAATTTTCATCCGACGTTGTTGTCCCTTTGCTTTGATGTGGTCATTTCATCAGGTGAAAGTTTTTGTTGAAACAAAGTTTAAGTTTGTTTGCCGTCTGTCGTCCTCTCTTTAACCTGCTGGACACTTGATAGATTTTCTTCTAAACTTTCCCTTTGCTTACTTTCATTCCTTCCAAGAAGAAAGTTTTTTAAGAGGGAAAAGATTAAATTAAATGGAGGCTCCAATTTCACAAAACTAGTCTAAACCTCTCGACAATTCCATTTCATGTAATAGATTTTCTCAAGAAGGGTCTAAATAAGACAACAGAGAACAAGGAAACTGTCAGCAGAAAAGAAACTTAGCGGAGCTCGAGGATTTTTAGCCAGTGCTTTCACTCTATTTATCATATGACAGAATATGTTAAAAGGGTGAAATATTAACACTTTAACATAATATATTATTAGTTAGCCTGACTCAGCAATATTTCCGCTTTTCTCTCATGGGGGATAGTAAAAGTGAATATGTTGGCTGTAATTTGCATTTTAATACATTTGCTCACTCAACTGTACAAATCAATTGTGTATCTTCTTATTTATGAAGTTACAGCTACAACTCCTTATATTTTTATATAGCACCCTGTGTATATTTTCTTCCCTCTTTCTCTTCACTCCCAGTGAACTTTCCCTATTTTTTGTTTACAAAGTCTTTTACATGTTGAATCAAAGAACATAAAATGCGGAGTTTGCTTCCTTGTTTAAAAATGAAATCGGACAAAAGAAAGTTGCTCTGCGGGTTTTCAGTTTTGGAGTTTTTTGTGTTATGCGATGTCAGAACTTGATAGTTGAAAGTTGATACCATTTTACATATTGAAAGAGAGCTTTCCCTCGCATGGCTCTGAATACAAAAGATTCACATCAAAAACAGAAATATTCTGTACAAAAAACCAAAAACTTTTGGTTGAGAAAAAGTTTTTTTTTCTTTCTAGTTAAAGCTCGTTGAAATGAGATGCGAGAAATTGATAGAGCACGAAACATTTTTCTTGTTTTTGAGGAGTACTAACGAGCTCTTTAGAGAGAAAGTTGAGTTGTTTACTTTTGTTAAAGAAAGTAGATTAATTTCATACAGCAGCATATTTTTAAAGATAATTTCCAAAATAAATGCGTACATAGGCGTGACTCGTCATGTCAACTCAACTCTAGGCTAAACATGTCATGGATTTGTTTTGCATTTGTGTCAAGTGGGTTGGGTGTGATCCGTGTCTCTTTTTTTTTACAAGTGACAGTTTTTATTTATTCCAATTGAATACTTGCATTGAGTGAGTGACGTTTTTAAATTCATATTGACATACGTTTTGTTTAGGAATTTGGAATTTGTCTTGAAAAAAAAATCCATTACATTAGCTCAAAAATTGACAACCGTTCGTTCAAAGTTATATTTATGATAAATGTCACGTGCCTTAAAATTATGGATTTCACTCACATTCCATCTCGCAATAAATATCTCAATTTCCGAATTTCCTCATCCAACCAACTTCCTCTTAATAGAAATTTACTACAGAGTCAAACTCGAGTTTTGCAACAGATTTAGCCAGCTCCGGATTTATCGATAGATTGTCCGATAAATGAGACGGAAATAAAAATCTAGCTTGTTGGAAAAATGTCCTCGTCATAAAAACTCCCACAATTTCCAAAAGACGTAAAACAAGTTGTGAAATATTGCCACTGCCAGTTCCAGAACGAATCCCACATTTTGTATCAATTTAGGATTTGTGAGAGAGAAGTAAAACTGCTAATGTTGGTCTAAGCGTCATTAAAATAAAAATTACTTCCATTTTCTCCGTTTTAATAATTTAATCCCTTCCTTAAGAAAGAAATAATGGCCCTTTCTCCACTCTGCATAATTCAAACTTTCTCCTGCTTCTTAATCCTGTGAAAGCAGAGAAAATTTGGGATAATTTATGAGGGCTAAGAAAGGAGGAATTTTAATGACTTTTATCAGCCACTAAAACCATCAAAAATCTTTTGTCCTTTTGCTCTTCTTCTTTATGTAATTTTACTTGTATATAATCCCTGCTAATGGCTCGTTTTACAAAACTCACTCCCCAAAATATATAAAATGTATCTGGTATATCTGTAAAACGTGGTGAAAAGGTTCTCACAAAATTGTGTGGTAATTGGCAAGACATGTTTTGCAGCCGGTGCAGACGGAATTATTGTTATTGTCCCCCAAAAAGGTGACGAACGATTAGCTTTAGCTTAGTTTTACGTGGAGAAAGTTTAGACACATTTTATTTTGTCCCAGCTTGTTACAATAAATTACAAGTCCGTTGTACAAGTTCTACAAGTGGAGGGATTTGACCTTTTTTGGAAGTGTTGCGTAATTTGTATTAAATTGCTTCTGCGATTACTTCTCTTCCTCTCTGATCAATACGCATAAAAGAAAAGGGAGAATTCAACTTCCATGACCGACTTTTATTTGGTTGGTTGAGTTGAAAAGTAAAAAAAATCGACGAGGGATTATTCAGCAATATTGACTAACATTTATAATCACAAAAGCATTATACTTATTTTGAATATTACCTATATAAAATGGTCTTCTAAGCATTGAATTACGAATAAGAAATAGTAAATAATTCCGAATAATTTTCCGCCATAAATATTCGTTTGAAGCCAGCTAAGACCACTTCTCATTGATTTCCCACCTGTGAAATTTAACGCTTTTGCTTAACTTTTCTACGTGGTTGGACCTTTGCTTCCTGCCAAAGTTCACCTCGGAATTTTATTTGGTCAACAACAAGTCGTAGAAGTCGTAGAAGAACTGCTTTACTTTCTCCTAAACTAAAACCAATACAAAATTCTTGCATTTGCTGACCGGAATCAAATAAATGCTCACGAACTTTCTCCAAGAAAAATTTACTTTCCCTTTGAGGCCAAATTGTGGGGCTGGTGATGAATTGCTCACAACACAAAGCAACAGTCACGTAACGGAAGAAATGGACTGCGTAAGTAAAAGATTTCTGCGTAAGTGGAGCGTTCGCTGTCATCTCAACAAGGAAAATAGATCATTCCGTCTCTCGGAATAAGAAACAGGGCTCAGAGTGATTAATGTATGGAAGTAGGTAAATAGTTTACTTGCAGAGTCCATTGGGAAAGTGGATTAGAGAAGTGGATTAAGAAACTCTTTCCTTTGAAGTGGACACACGAATCATAATTAATTTTGAAGGAGTAGTAGCAAATTGGAAGTTGTAAAAATACGATCGGTTTTTGACCAGTTATTAATCCCTTGTTGAGATTTTTCACTCAAAGAAAATACAAAGTTAAATAATATTCGAATTTTTGGTTGAAGAAACAAGCAGATTTCTTTCCTGTTCTTTATGCTTTTTAGAAACAAATGTCCCAAAATTGAAATTGTAGAAAATGCGTTAGGAATAAACGCTTCACTTGGTGTGAACGTTATGCAGCCCAATGCAACGGATTATTATAAAAACCTCATAAAAATGGAGAAAGTCTGAAACGTGATTTCTGAGCAAGGAAGGCACTTTCCCTCTCACAACTGCATACATAAGTTAACCTCATTCATTTCCTCATTTACCAAAATCCGCCCTAAGAGAAAGAGCTATGTAGAGAAAGCTTGGCTTTATCAACAGATTAACACGAACCACTCTCCATTATATCCTACAACCTCCTAAAACATCCAAAATCCAAAATCCACAAAAGTAGTCCTCTCACAAAGCAAATCTTCTGTCAGCAGCCGAACGAGTCCTGAGTTCACTGCAGAATGTGACAAAGAAATAAAAAAAATCTCGTGTGTCTGTCTGTGGCTATTTTTTCTAGCTCTGCCACATAAATAAATTGGAGAGCAAACGAAAGAAGGAAGCGTTTGGTCAAAGAAGAGACCACAAAGTAAAGAGACAATTTCATTTGCTCTGTAAACATTTCATATCTCCTCTCTCCCAGCGAAATGTTGTAATCAACCTCAACTCACTTTCATCATTTTCCTCATTAAACCAGCAGGCCAAAATTAAGTGTTGCGTAAAAGTAAATCAGATCTGTCTTTCTCCAGTTTCATTGTATACGATCGATATTGACTATACATGATCATACATACACTTGGCTGGATTTTGTGTAGATTTGCATTTCACGCCCATGCAAAATAATTGACGGATTTCTCCATAATTATGTGTAATAGCTGCCAACTCCCACTAATTATAATTATAATGGATAGAGAAACTTTCACCTCCATGTTCAATGTTCATCTAATCTGCAAACTCAACTAAAATGTATGCAATTTTGGGCAGCCATTGACATGCAAGGTACATACAGTAAATTGTAGTTTGAAGTGAAAGTAAAATATGCGATACAGGAGCCAGATAAAGGAGCACGCGAAATTCCCATACACACCAGAGAAAGCTCTAGCACAAATATTTCAAGAAGGATTTGTTTATACCTTCTTCTATCCCTAAAAAAACTAAACATTTATGGTAATTGCGGACATGGTTTTTCCATAAAAAATGAGTGCAATCGCCAAATTCCTTTCTCCAATAAAATCTAAAATTGGAACAAGGAAAGCAAAAAAAACTAAGCTAAGCTTAAATGTCCCCAGCATTTTATTACATTTAATCATAGGAGTAACAAACACGGGAATTAGAGGCAATTCTTTTTATACCGGGCTTCGAATTACAATTCAGTTCATGTTCAATGAGCCTCAGAGGGAAAAAACTTTCCACAATTTAACGAATTAGTCTCCGGCTGTGTTCAT
Organism: Proisotoma minuta; assembly: GCA_034698145.1. Taxonomy (NCBI): domain Eukaryota; kingdom Metazoa; phylum Arthropoda; class Collembola; order Entomobryomorpha; family Isotomidae; genus Proisotoma; species Proisotoma minuta. The sequence continues at coordinate 6,300 of JAQIXN010000569.1, forward strand.
ATGCTACGACTACAATTTAGCCAATTTAATAGGAAAAAATTGGCAACAATTATAGGTCACATATATAATGTTTATATGAAGGGATTATAATTGGTATGGATTTGAACAACTGCTCAATTTCTCAACTTTTGGATTTACAATTTCCAGACTGGTTTTGATTTCTTGGTTTTTGTGGTGACAGAACCAAAACTGTTTTTGAGTAAATTGGATTTTGATTTTGAGCGTATGGATGATTTGTGGGTGGTTTTCTTTGACATTTTGACAAAAACTGGGATTTCAAAAGTCTCTATGTAAAATCTAAATTTTGTGACTTTTAGCCATAAAGCATTTTATTGATCAAACTAACAGATGACTTTGTCGTTAGCAACTGCATATAATTCGTTTTTGTACTTTTGTAAAGAATCCTTCCCTTTTTGTCCCCAACTAAGCCAATTACAACCAAAGAATTGAAGGGATCAGAATTTAAATTAATTAACAAACTTCTCTGCAGGTTGACTAAAACTAAATCTCTTCTTTTCATTGTGTGATGCAAATTAAAGGGGAGCTTTCTCCTATTGCAAATGCAGTGTGGAATCTGAACATTTGAACATCTCTTTGATTTGCTGCTCCTCTTCTCTCAAAAGCTGTCAGTTTGATTGAAGAAGAACAAAGCTTTAGTTTCGGTCGGAGGAAGGGAAACTAATTTTCTCTTCCGGTCTCAAGAAAGATAATTAACCCAAGGAAACTCATTCTCTCTTTCCATCCTTTTAATGAGCAAGAACAAGCATTTCACAGCTTTCACTTTTACTCAAAAATTACAATGCACCACAATCATTATTTTAGCCTTGCGGCTAGGCTACAATGTTTTCAATTATAAGCAAATATTCTAAATATTGGGTTACAAAATGTCAAAAATCTTAACATGCATGTAAGCACATATGGTAAATAGGTGAAAACGTGGCGAAAGCAAAAGCCAATTTAATTAACACTTGAAAATTTGCATAAAAATGTTGATGGAAAACTATTGATTTTTTTTATTAAACTACATTATTACATGTCATCAATTTGTTGCATGTTTTTTCACAAGGAGAAAGTTGTTTGCATGTAAAGTAAAAGACAAGTTGTTGCTTGTCCCATTTCCCTCAAGTTACACAAGATTTGGTTAAGGAAGTTGTTAAAATATGCAGGGAAAAGTGTTTCCATTTTATGCCCTAAAACTTCAAAGACAAAGCCAGTCTCTGCGACCACTTCACTTATCTCACTTTACTTTAGATATTTAAGAGAGCAAGCAAAGCAAAGGACAAACTTTAAACATTTTGTTAGTAAAAGTTAAAAAAGTTTTCATGGACGCTCTCGAATTCCCAGGCCACTTAACTTTATGCGGTTTAGCTCCTCAGTTAAAGTAACTTCTCTTCATTGTCATTGTCACCCCTTAAATAAATTCAAATGGCAAGAGACGAATCTTTTTTTCTGCTATAAATGTTTACAAGAATTGCAAATGTTTGTACATATAGTGGATATTCTCAAAATGTGATTTTTCCTCTTTGCAAACTTTCTCTCAAAAGTGAAAGCAGTAAATGTACATAATGGGGAATGGAATGGGTCGTTAGGTATCTCAAGTTGGTAATTTATGGCGTAGTTGTAGATATGATAAGGCACGAACTTCGTTGTGGTCATGGGAGGAAATAAGTTGAATTATTGATGTCCAGAGTTTAAACTGCTCCTTGGACTCACCTGCAGAAGCAGAAGCAGAGCCAAGGCAAATGCATGCGAGGGAAGTTGTGGTGCATTAAATAGTCATAAGGGAAGAAGAAGCATAAGTCACCATTAGGCCCAAACCGTCCACACCTTACCAAATAAAAGCTAATAAATGACCAAAGGTGTAGCCAAAGAGCGGAAGTTGTACGTTAAAGTTATACCGGACGGACAAACAATTCAAAAGCATAAGAGAACTTGTGTAGTTTTTAACAAGGAAGTTATAGTTTTATGCATAAAATCAATAATGTAAACCGACTTGTTCATGTTTTACACCCCAGTTGAAATATCTGTAAAGAGGCTAATAATCGTTTAAAATTATTGCCCATTAGTGGTGGGCTGGATGGATTAAGGGCAGTTTTGTTAATTAATGGGATTATATTAAGCGTTGCGTTGCAAGGATGCAAAAGTTAAAAGTTGAGATGGATGACACTTGAACGCATTTCACAAATTCCTTCACTTCCCTTGGTGTTTGTTATTGAAGTTTTCCTCTGACAGAGAGTGAAAGGTTTGGTTTTATTGCCCCGAATTCCTATTCCTTTCTAACAATTCTAACCAAGAATTTGATCGGGGTGAAATTTAACCAGGCGAAGGAATATAATGGGAAATTCTTCCCTGTTTCAAATCACTGGGTTGAATCCTACTCTGTAATTTAGCAAAGGATAATAATCTCGAAAGGTAGTGGAACAAAGATTCCCTAGACGAACGGTTAGGTTAGGGAAATTTGTATACTAGAGTGGAACTCGGAAAAATTAACTGAAATCGATAGATTTTTAGAAACATATTTTAATTGGCAAGTCTTCATCATTTTATTCTAAAAGTATCTCCATAATAATCATGAAACTAAAAACTCTTTCTCTCACCACCCACACGCATAAATCTAAATCTCTGTAAAAGAAAAAAGCTTGAATTTTCCTATTCAAGCTAAATCTCTTCTTTCTTTCTCTTCTTTGAGAGTCCATTGGGAATTGGTAAAATAAAAATCCCTTCAGTCAGTCACCAATCCACTTCCATTTTTCCTCTGCATATAAATCCACATATTTCAATCGATCACTGCAAAGCAAACTCCCAAACTTTGAACAATATTCATATTTCCCATAATTCCCTTCCTGGCAAAAGAAGATCCATTACAGATACATTACATTACATTAGAGTGCAGTGACATTACGATCCATGATCAAAAAGGAGGGAACAAGAGATTTGTCCATATTAGATTAAATTGCATCCGATTTTATTGCCTCTTACTCAAGAAGTCACAAAAGAGACGGAAACTTGACCAGTTTCTCCTCTTGCACAATTTCCTTCCTCTTTTCAAGAAGAAATGGCGTAAGTTGAGCAACTTACATTTAACTTACGCATTCCACCAACAAATTCCTCCAATGTCAACTGCAGCCGCAGAACAGAAACAGGAAATGACTCAAAAGGAAAGCAACAGTCATAATTAAATGGGAAAGTTTTGCTTTTTTTGCTTTTTTACCCCTCTAAAAGTCCAACTGAAAGTGGATTTTTGACAAATTTTGTTACAGGGGAAAGAGGTTTTAGGGAAAATCTCTTTGATTTAGTTTCGACTTTTGTAAGTATTTGTCAAATGGGATTTTTCTAGGCCGAGCATCGTAAAGTTAGTTTGTAGTTTTACTACGAGGGGAAGTCTATTCTTATTTACTTTATTTCATTTTTAGGAAAACTGCCAAGAGAATGCATTAACAAAATAAATTGAACAAGTTTTGTGTAGTTGCAGGCAGAAGACAATTATTAGTTGGGAGCAGGAATTTTGTTGAAGGGTGAAAATCCTCTCTTTTTAGGCCCTGTTCCATTCTGAAGAGAAGATAAGGTTTTGAAAAATTAGTGCGGATTCCTCCTCGTAATTGGATGCTGGTGGATTTGGCTTTAGATCTCAAAGTGATCTTTGGTGGCTAGAGATAAACGCTGTACAATTTGTGGGGTTACTGGTCCATCTGAAAAGAGCCAAAGTTTAGGTCTAGGATTTTTTAAATAAAAGCGAGAGGAATTCCTTTGATTTGTTTGATTCTTGATTCCTCACCCATTTGATACCAATCGCGGGAGCCAGTATCCGATCTCGCAGCGTTTATTGCAGACCTGAGGGCGAATAAAATGGAAACAGAGAGACAAATTGGGGGCTCTCCCGTGGCTGAAATTTTTGATTTGGCTTTAGAAAACATTTTGGGTTAAAGAGAGCAATTGAACTCATCTTCAATAACTTTTGCGTAGTTACCATCATTTTGTTTTTTCTATGATGCTCTACTTAAAATTCCAAACGAGTTTATAAAAATAAAAATATTGCTCACTTTTAGACCTCAGAACTCCAACTGGACCGACTCTATTTTTAGTTTGAACCAAACTGATGCGAAAGTCTTCTGGAATGTCTTTTGGAAACGGGACTTTGTATTCCTGTGAAATTGAGAAGCAATTAGAGATTTGAAAACAGTGCTTAAGCTGGATAATCCATTACCCAGGTGTTATTCGTCAGAAGTTCCCCCGTGGCCTTGTCATACTCCAAATGCTCAAGTGTCCAAAATCCAAGTCCCATTACAAAGGCTAAAATTTACTAAAGTTCTAAATCTCAATTTCCCCAAAGTTTTATTTGTAAGTATGGGTTATTAATACCTCCTTCTATTTGCCCTATGTCAATATTTGGGCTAAGACTGAGCCCTGCGTCTTCTGTGAGGTCCACTCGAGAAATCTTAAATTCTCCCGTGAGCACATCAATCTCAACTTCGGTACAACAAACGGCCCAAACGTCATAAGCTTTTAGGTTTTCCGGTTTGTCCCTGTTTTGAAATTTTGATAAATAATACATGCAAAGGGTAATTAGTAGTGCATACTGATATTGTGCTGTTAGTAAAATGTGTTTTCTGTGACATTCATTAACAAGTTCCTCCCAAGAAGGATTTTTCATTTGCTTTTTTATCGGCTCCATTTTTGCGAGAAGTAATTTGCAAGCCTCCATTGCAGCCTGAAATGTTAAAATGCCTGTAACAAAGAGACGGAGGAAAGAAGGATGTTTTAAATTACATGGCAAACAAGTTCACTGGTGACAGCAAGACCTGAGACCCCTGCATTTGGAGATATCAAAGTATTCGTGGGGTAAACTGTTACTTTTTCCAGAGAAATATTTAAGAATTTTGCTACAGTTTGCGCACACTATATATGTACAATAGTAAAAGTAAAATGGTCAGATTGAAACAATGTGGCATTTAAATACCTTTGTATTAACACCTTGGCCCATCTCAATCCCTAAAATTAAAAAATGCAAAAGTTAATGAGCTAATTACATATTAGCACTCCAAGCTAAATGAGTTTGACAGGTCCTTAATTTGGTCCCGTTTCAAATTTAAACAAAAATACGTGATTTCAAACAACAGTTCTAACGAGAAAGACCTTGACATTCTTCATATGTTTATTTAGAAGCAATTATCATTCCACATTCCTAAATATTTTTTTCAGTGTCACTTATATAAATCGCTATTGCTTACCCCCGTGAGAGACTGCAACACTTCCATCCACATGATATACACAAATATAGCAAGGGAATCTGACGATGAATCCTGGATAAGGTTGATGATATCTCATTGGCATAATAGAGAGTCCCTTTTTAACAAATCTATTCCCTTCATTAAACTCCTTAATGAATTTCTTTCGTTCCTCGTAGCCACAAACTTCTTTAAGTTTTTCAATCATTTCAGGGATTGGGTTAATCCCAGAAAATTTCTCATTTGGAGGTTCAATTAGAACATCTCCAGCTTTTATCAAGTTTTTAAGCCGGACTTCCAAAGGATCCAAGTTTAGAGTGAATGCTACGTGTTCTAAAATGTGCTCAATAAAAGCTGTGCCTTGCACTGAACCTAGAAATTGGGTTACAATTTTTAAACAAAATTTGAACATTTATTAATCTACCTGGAGCTCTGCAATACGTATTTGGTGCGGTCGTGGTCAAAGAATTTGCAGCAGAAATTTTCCAGCCTGAGGCACGATAGCAGCTAAAAATGTTTTAATTGTCTCTCGATGTCGCCAAAACAAAAAAAACACATATTGTAATACATACCTTTGGATATAATCTAACGCCATGTTTTCTGTGCTCTCATTGGATGTATATCCCGAATCGCAAATCATTTTTCCTTCCAGTCCCAAAATTATCCCAAAACCATCAAAAGTGACATCGTATTCAAAGTTAAAGGGAAGTCGCTTCCCAATCATTTTCATATTTGACTCTAAATCCATCACAATTCTCACCGGCCTTTTTACCGTTATAGCGGCAACTCCACATGCAGTAGCAATATGCGCAGCTTTAGATATTTTTGATCCGAAGCCTCCGCCAATTCGTCGAATGTTTACAGAAATCTTGTGGCTTGGAATTAATGTGGCTGATGAAATTGCGAATTGAATCAAATCCGGAAATTGAGACGCTGGGAAAACATCCATGCTTCCAGATTCCATAGGGATGCAGAGACAACTTTGTGTTTCCATTGTCATGTGATATTGTGGGGGTGTGTTAACTTGCCCCTTTAAAGTTTGGGCTCCATTGGATTTAGTGTAATTATGGTTTTTTGTTGTTTCAATTGTATTTGTAATTGTTGGATTGGTGGAAATGTCTAAAATTGGTGGACGGACATTTTTGTAAACTATAGATACTTTTGCAGCAGCTTTTAAAGCAATTTCCCGATTTTCGGCCAGAACGAGTCCCACAGACTGACCTGCATATCGGGATTTTGAGGAGGCGAAAATCTACTTTTGAATTAGTTGGATTATTATCATGAAAACCAATAATAATATAAAAATTATTGAAAACATTTTAATTAACCTCTTCAATCTGTGGATAGTTGACTGCGTAATTGTTTTTTCCTGGGATATCAGAGGTTCGAATGAATTTAACGACCCCTTCAATTTTCTGAAAATATCTAAATCAAATGATTTTATTTCATTCTTTACTAAATTTTCTGTACCAATGCCTCTGAAGCATCAACTTTCTCAATATCTGCATTTGCAATTTTTGTAAGAACAAATGCACCAGCGAGTTCTCCAATTTGACGTTGAATGTCATTTACATATTTTGCGCTTCCTGAAGATTGAGCCCTCGCTTCCAGCTTTGCAATTGGTTGATTCAGCAGCCACTCTGAAGGATCCGTGTCAAAGTTCTGTGTCCCTTGAGTTGGGCCGTGAGTTAGGTCATAAGCCCCTGATCTAAGTTCCGGTTGAGCACTATTTCCCAGAATGCTTAAAATTGCCTGAAAGAAAGAGAAAAAAAATAAGTTGTGAATATTTGGGGAACGCTGAGACTGTCAACTTTGTAAAATAGAGCCAATCCCAAATGTTTTCTGTAGGCGGGAGATGCAAACAATGGTCTATCGTCTGGTTGCAATTCATTTCCCAAAATTTCCAGCGCTTTTCTAAATGTTTCCTTGTTCAAAATTTTCCCTTTAAGGAAGTTTTCGGTTTGAGATGCATGAACCTTGGAAAATTAGCTAATAGTTATTGAAGGACTAAGCATATTTTTGAAAATAAAAACATACAAAATCTGGAAAAATCCCACCAAAAACTAAAAGGGGTTCTCCAACAACCAGAAAGGATGCGTTCAGCTTAAACATCATCCCGGAATTTACGTAGGCATGAGAATTTTGATATCTTTTAGTAATCTGACAAGATTAATTCTAAAATAACTCAAATTAGCAGTTACACATAACGCGTTTACCTTGTAGCTTTTGAACACAACGCCATCTGGCAGTTTAGGAAGGGAAATGCTCAAAATTAGCTTGTTTTGCATGTTCTCTTTTAGGAAATCGGGAACTGAATATTCCTTTGAAGTGTTTGGAGCTGTTAAAATTTCCAATTTCGCCCCAATTGAACTCATCAGAGTAAAAACATCGGAAGGAAACTCAGGATGAGCATGTTTTAGCATTAAATTTCCACCTAATGTAGCTCTCTGACATTTTTTTTAAAAGATAAGGCTACACATTTTTATTAATCTTATAAAATTTTGGCAACTCACATTTCTAACTGGAGTATTTGCTACTCTCTTTAAATGCTTTGCAATTTGCTTGCAATATTTGAATCCTTCCACGGACTGCCCTGCATTCATAAGCAAACGGATGGCATTTGATAATGTTACACTCCCGCCAAATTTCAAACAATTTAACTCCACACTAGATTCACTTAGCTCGGAAATCCCAGAAATGTCAATGTACAAATCGTAACCCAAGTTGTCTTTTTTGAAAACTCCTAAATTACATAAAATTAGGACTATGATATGAAATTTTCTTTTCGTTACCCGATGCTGTGTTTCCAGCCACAATCCTACAACTTTTACTTTCCTTTCCGCAAGTGTCAAAAGTGGAAAATACTTCTCCAAGTGTTTGTGGTTTTAGCCAGAGTTGTCCAGATTTCATTTCCAGCAAAAGTGGTGGAGAATCAGCAGGGAAAATTAATTTGTCTAAATCTTCAATTTCTATTTCTTTGGAGCAAATCTAAAAGTCAAAGTTATATTAGTTGTATCACATTTAAAAAAAAATAAACTAAATACTTTTTGATTTGGAACAAGATTTTTAAAGGCATCCATTATTGATCTGTATCCTGTGCATCGACAAATATTTCCGTCAAATGTGTCTTCTACATCTGCAGCAGTAAATGAAGGATTTGATTCTCTTAAACTGAAAAATGACATTTTAAAAAATCTCAAAATCATAAAAAATGAAATGCTGACCAATGCATAGCTGAGACGAAGCCAGGAGTACAAAAACCGCATTGAGTTGCATTGTAGGAGACAATGTTCTTTTGGATTTGATTGAAATCTTTGTTAGGACCACTGATTCCTTCAATTGTTGTAATCTCCCATCCGTCAATTGACAAAAGAGGAACGAGACACTGCATTTTTTTGACATGCATTCAAGGTAAAATGGGTAAACAATACATTTTGGGAAAATGAGACGTATGTATATACCTAGGTATGTATACTTATTTCTTCTTACCGAATTGACAGCTTTTAAAGATTCGTTTTCTCTAACACCGACAACACATGCACCACATCCACCTTAAAATATTACGCAATGAATTAAAAATCTAAAACTTTAAATATGATCAAAATGTACCTTCTCTACACATAAACTTTGTGCCCGTGAGTCCAGCTTCTTCCCGTATAAAATCTACGAGCATTGAAATCGGGGTTATTTTATGAGGATCCATTTGAGGGTCCACTGTTGGGAAATTATGCGATCAATTTAAAACATTTTTGGTTTTAATCGGATTATGGAATATATTAAAAGGATAACATACGTTGATAGCGTTTGCCATTAATGAGGAAGCTGAGTTGCGATTTTTGATCTTTGATGTGGGAGCTTTGCGAGGAGCCCATATTTTAATTTCATTTAATTTTGAGCTTGTTTGTTATTTAGGGAATGAATGCCATTTGGTAAATGAGAGATTTACATAGAGCTTGAAAACATTTATTTTAATGAGATTCTGCAAAGGAAGAAAGTCATCTATTAAACTTTTGTTTGTGAATTTCGACACAAAAGATGTTTATTGGTTCAAGCAAATGTTTATTAACGTGATTTAGTTAACAAGCGGATGCCTTACACAATGTCTGCATGTTTTTGAAACAACAACGGTAAATTAATTTCATTTAAAAATGTGGAAATGCAAAACAAATGCTGCGCTTTGATGTCACAATGGCTTAAAAAGAACTTTGTTATTTTTGAAAAGATTTTCATGTTAGATAATTAAGTCCGCTATTGAATTACATTCTTTAGCACAAACTCCAATTTATTTTGCGTGAAAGCATCGTAAATTATTTCTTTTGTCCCGACTCGCTCAATTACAGTTGATGAGTTTTGGCAAATTTTAGTCTAAATTGATAATCAACTCAGTGAGTTGAACTTACACGCAAACTTTTGACCACACACATCAACAATTTAGCCTCATTATCGTAATTTTACGATGGTTCCTTTTTTTATGCAAACACAAAAATGTTTACCGGAAACTAACACAATACGCTGTCATAAAATTTTACTATTTCGGCTCACGCCACAACAACAAACACAAAAACTCACAACCAAAGGCAACCACACCCAAACAAAGAAAAAACCCCAAAACAATAAACGCTCCAAAAATTTGCTTTAAATTCAGAAAAATTTCTTCGAGAGAGTCGGCATTCAGAAATTTATGGAATTGCCCTGAATTATTCCACCATTCTTGTTTCTCCAGTCGAACGCTGTACATGTCGAAAGATTCCCAAAGCGTCGCCAAATAAAATGGTCGTGTCCAACTTACAGCCGTGTCGAAATTCTCTAGGAAAATTGAACCACCTGACATAACTAATCCCATGATAATGACATAAGTTGGCTCTGGGGAAAAAACTAAGACCCTTGATTCGGAATCACTTAAATTTCGCGCTAGTAAATAATTGCTTGTTGACGAGTAAGCGATGCATGCGAATTTTCCCCCTGAAGCAGCAGCTTTTAAGAGACATGGAAGTCCGGGTTCCGCGAAAATTTGCATTTTGGCAAATATTTTAGAATACACGGGATCCTTTGAGGCTTTTAAAAGATTGTACGCCGAGTCACCATCCCTGATAAATCCAATGGAGTAGTCTGAATTAGCAAGAGCAGAATACGTTTGAGGCAGAGTCGGCTTCAAAGGAAATGCCAAAAGGGAAACGAGTTTGGATCTAAAAGAAAACGCATTGTGTATATGTTGCATAATGTATTTGAAGCATTTTTCATTTTACCTGTAAACAGTAGTAAGAATCAATGTGAAAAATAGCCATAAAGCCACAAAGCATCTGATGGGGGAATAGTTGGGGAGTACCGTGTCCTGGTCAAAATATGAAGTAATTACAAAAAATACCTGATGTTTAAACCCCCAACTTTCTCTGGTCTTATGACCTCTTCTGGCAAATCCCAAATTATCTTCAGCATCTAATCCTAACAAGGACATTCCTTTAGTCAACACAGAAAACATAACAAACGCAAAAAGTGTGGATATAAAAATGCAAATCCACATCAAGACATCAAAAGACCACAATAAAGCCAAAGGACTGTAAATCCGCTCCCCTTCTCTGGTAATGAAATCCAATTTTATTATCTCGAAAAATGATGAGGTAAACGAAGCCACATGAACTAAAAAAAATAAAGGTTTTTGGTAGAAAATTGTAAAATTAGGATATTTTCTTTCTTACTTCGGGTGTGAGATTGTGTTGTAACAATCCCAAAATCTGCACGCCCTCCGGCCACGTCTCCAACTGTTCCAATCCAACTCCCGTTCTTTAGTTGGATTCCTGTCCCTCGACCTGTCGCCATCAACATTCGATATGTAAAGTTGAATTTGGGCTGAAATTAGGTACACATTTTTGTTTGCATTCGTATGGTAATTTTCACTTTGCATTGATTTAGAGCTTTGAAGTAATTCGAAACCTGAATCAAAACCTTTCAAAATCCATCGTCTTCAAATTCCCCCACATTTTCTTCCCCATCCCCTGAATAATTAATCCCCTAAAATTGAATCCGTATCCATTAACCCTAAAATAAAAAGCACGAGCTCTCACCATCAGAAACTCTTCAAATAAATGCTTCCATGTTCCCCTCTTTCCGTTGTTCTTCTCAATTTTCTCGTCAAATTCAATTTTGGGAAATATAGCAGGACAAGAAATTTTGAGCGTTTTTCCATTCAGCTGCTTCACAAAGTCAGGGAAATAGTCAATCAATTTGGACACTGTAAATTGCACAATCTCAGGTTGCCCTCCAGGGCTACAGAAGAAACAGACACTTTTGACAATTAACCCAAAGCCTTCTGAAACTTCTGCGATTGAAAATTTAAATTTTAGCTTTGCTCCGAATTGTCGAGACAAAAGCATTTGATTCATTTTGGCCAAACTTGTAACAAGCACAAAATGATCTCTTTCCATGTGTAAAATTGGGTTGAAAACTGGCGTCAAATTTTGAAAATGTGTGATGAATTCAGCGTCCTCTTGTGGGGAGATAGCTAAAACTAATTTGCAGTTTGATGAGTATCTTCTTGATGAGCTTGTCATTTGGTTTTCAAAGTTTGGAGAGGAATTAGACCTTGGATTTTGGAAATATAAATTGTAGGAAATTAAATTTGTTGATTGCACAATAGACTGAATCAGCATGGGGCTAGCGTTTGATGAGCGTATGAAGAAAATGGAGCAATTTTGGAATTTTTGAGTAGAATGATGGACTAGAAAATTTGAGATGTTTGTTGAAAAGCTTGAGATACTAACTATAAGAATTTTCAAAAATAACGCAATAATACAAAAGTTGACCATTGCGAACCAAAAACTGTTGGACTATTTAAGGCCAAATAAGTTTGCATTTATATTGAATGAACACTTATGTTTTGAGAGATTAGTCAGATTTTAATTTGATGTACGCTAAGATGGTTTGTAGTGTTTGCTAATACTTTGGATAAAGTCTGAATTGATATTAAAGGTTCGATTGACCTGACTGATTGTGTAACCAGATCATACATATGTGTGGAGTTGGGTAACAATATGCTTTTGAGTTTAATTGGGTTTGGGCTTTATTGATTTTTGATGTTTTCTAAATGGATTTTGAGTGGGTATCATGTTCCAATAAATTTTTAATCGCTTGAATCCAAAAAAATAGATTTCCTTCTACCCTGGACATATTTTCATGATTCTATTAACACCTTGGCATATTACGAATAAAGACATTCAACTTGAAGCTGACAAATAGTAGCTGATAATAATTTCCCCATGCATCCACCTAACAAAACATTTCCCCTCATTGGGGATTTATTCTTACCTGCACGGATTCATGTATTTATGTGTGACATTGACACGTGTCAAGAAAGGCGTCTCTCCGTGTGAGATCGTTATCCCTGTGAGCTGAAGCCAAACAATAAGTCATGCTAAACAAGCTCCAACTCCGGAACAAATATCTCCCACCACCACCAAACTACAACTTTCAACTTTCTCCTCATTTCCCTACCAATTCCATCCAAATTCCAAATGTACGGGGAGTTGGAATCAAAAGTCAAATGAATGGATTTACCATCACCCCGAACAGCTTCCCCTATCAAATATCCAAAGTGAAAATTTCTTTCGGCTGGTGTTAGTCAAATAGATTTTAAAGGGATTTGTCACCATGGCTGAAGCTTCTTTTATGAGCTTTATAGAGGAAAATTATTGATATGGATTTTCTAGAAAAAAAGAAGATATTTCCATCTAGTTTTAGTTCCCCTATGGATCTCGCAATGAACTTCTTTGTAAGGAACTAATCAGTTGAGGAAATGAAGAAATCAGCGAAGCATTCAACGAAAATGATAAAAGTGACAAAGGAAAGAAGGAATGACTCAATTTCAGAAAAAGAGATCTAATTGAAAAGGGTCATTTTGTTAAGAGGATTAGCTTGATATGAAGAAAAGGAAGAAACCTTCCAAAAATAGAAATGACAAATCTGAGTCTGCCACCAACCACTCTCTGAATTTGAATGGACATGAAATTGATAAAAAGTGACGTTGAGTAATTCTTGTGGTATTTTACTTCTCTGAAAAATCCATTTAGCTCACAAAAGTAGGAGAAAAATGATATTTCATGCACTTTGCATATTCATACATTTTATTCTTTGGTAGTCGACCATTTTTTGACCATTTCGAACCAAATAATCTTGTGGGTGTTGGCGTAGGAGTTTTTTTGGTTTCTTTTCAAAGTTTTATTTCTTTTGTTCTTGTGTTTGATATTGATTTGGGAGAAAGTTTAGTGTTTTCAGGATTTGGTATAATTGGTACCTGCAGCATTCTGCTTTGATTAATATTCTCTCCTCATAATTCATATAGTTTTGGCAGACTGACCTTCCCACGCCCACTGCAGGGGTCGGATGCAGAATCAATAATTTCCTTAATGAATAAGAAAGGGGCATTAAGATGCGAGGGATGTTGCATTATTCACTTTCTTTTTATGAGTCTACAACATGCGAGCTAATAAGTTGTTTTATATGAATGCTTTGAACGTTGTATGTCTGAAAGGGGGTAAGAATTGTATGGAAGAAGCAGATTTTTTGGATACTTGATTACACCTATTTGTAATGGCTAATTTGGGAAGAAAATAGAAAGAAGAATAGAAAATAATTTTCATTATTTTTATCAAAGAAATGTTTCACATTCAGTTCCGAAATTTTATTCCAATAATAACACGTATAAACATTATCACTTACATTACATAATTCACGTTACTTTACGTACAATTTGATTGTCACTTTATAAAAACCTTTCCACGACTTGATCCTTCCCAAAGTTTTTTGCTACTTGAAATCCATCCACTTCTTGTACCAAGCTTCCGCCCCCAAAACTCGCGTTGCTTTGGTAATTCTCATACTCACTTCCACCATTGTTATAAAATGAACTAAGGTGGTTTGCGTAAATGTGTCCTTGACTTTGACCCCAACCCTGAGACCTCCCGCGACTCACGACTTGGGCGTAGGCGTAAGGGCTCACGTCCGAACCTTTTGAGGAACCGCCAGAGTTGCCACCAACAGCTAATAGCTCGTCCCAAAATCGTGTTACATAGTTATTTATGGGAATTGGGGGTGGCTCCATTTGTGGCCCTTCTTTGACGGGTAAGAGTAAACTGGATGTAGGAATTGTGTTGCTGCCATTGGATGGACTGCCCCCACTGCTTTGATCAGATCTTTTTCCAAGGTCAATGACCTTAAGTCGTCGTTTGAGACAGATGAAAAAGACGACAGATGCGACCGACGCCGAGACCGCGCATGCGCCTAATAGTCCGGCAAGTAGCAATGATGGGGTTGGCTGTTGGGGGGGATTTTCGTTTTCTTCTGCAGCAAAATTGAAATCGAGTGGTGGGAGTTTGTTTGTTGTATGCAAACTGGCGTTTAAATTTGATGTCAACTGTTTTGGGGGACGTTTCGTTGCCTTGGGGGGTTTGTTGTTGTGGGTGTGGTCTACCTCATTTTCTTTAAATAGACAGATTTTGTTGCGTTTTAGGTTGACTAGAGTGAGATTGTTTTTGTGATGCTTGATGTGGAAAGTGAAGCGGATTATCACAGGAACTTCGGTCGAAAGACGCCCAGAGCAGGGCAGAGAAATCCTGAAATTATGTAGATAAATTAGAAATGCTTAAATATACACATTAAGGGTTGTGAATAATGTTAAATTTAAATTTTAAAGTCTGCCACAAATTTGCATGCCCGAAACCATGAAAGTGAAAGCCAACACTGAAATGTGTTAAATAAGGAAATTGCAATGTTATGTAATTTCCCTCAAACTCAAAGGTGTCGTATGGCAATGGCAGCAATTTGATGAAGTTTGTATGAATTCAAGGCAAAGCAAACTGAAAACCACAAAACTTGACAAACTTTGGTGAAACATTTGACTTTCCCTTTGATCACTCTCCCTTTGAATCAATTCCTCTCTAATTACTCTACATTTTCCTGTTTGTCTTTAACTTCCCTCATTTAAATATTCTTTCATCTCCAAATTGCCACTGAACTCTGTTCAGAGAGTGCACAAACTAAAACTTCCGGGGAAAGCAAATGAAAAGTGCAAAGTACAAAAAAACATAGCGGAAGTCCCAAAAGTTAATGTGAGTCCCTTCGCTTTCGCTTCCTAATGGTATTGGGAAAGAAAAAAGGAAATTGAGTTCTCTTCTCTGCATAAATTACGAAACAAATGAAAGCCGTTTAAAAACATGAAAGTAATTCAAATAAAAAATTCTGACCTTATAGTCTCCTCTTTTATGGGCAGTCTTCCAACATTAGAAATATTTGCGGATGGCTGCAACAGTGCAAAAAAATCCGCAAACTCAATCACCAACTCGTAGTGGACCTGCAAACAAACAAAAAGGGAAATCTCAATATTTACTTTGCCCCATCCTCCAAAATCCGGTTGTGACTCATCATCAACCCATCTTTTTGGAGAACACAATAAAACAGATCTCATTTGATAGTGAGGATCACTTTCTCCCCCTTCGAGAGTGTAAATTGCGATAATGGTCCCCTAATGGGAATAATAATATTTTCATAATTCCGAAAGATGATCTCTGGCAAGTGTCAGGGAGTGAATATTGGATTTAAAAACGATTAAGCAAAAGGAGTGAGATGAAGATGAGTCACTGGTGGGAATTGTGGCAGATGATTTTGAAGAAATTGAATTTGAATGCTTACGGGACGTTTGGATGTTGCTTGCCACTTGAAATGCAGATGGTGGACGTGGAAGGGGACGGTCATGTTGAAATTGAGGGCGTACGTGTTGACGACCCCTTCGGTGACCAGGTGGATTTCAGAGAAAGCACCTGCAAATTGACAATATTTTTTTATAAACATCAACTTATTTGTGATTGTACTTATGTTTTATAATGAAAATATGTATGAACACCTCCTTAAGATTAGGGGAGTGGTTTTCAAATAATAATCAAAATTCAATTTAGTTAGGCTAGAATTATGCCAAACACCAAAACTGTTTTCCATTGCACATCTTTTACAGCAATTTATTCTCCAATTTGCAACTCAATGTTGTTGTAAAATGTTGTCTCTATTTTCCCTAGCTACAAAATAAAAATCCCATTTACAGCTTTCCCCAAAATCCTGCATAATCCATTTTCTCCCCAGCTAAAAGCTACGTATACAATACATTCACTCCCGAGTAAGTAACAAATTACACACAATGCAATTTGTCTGGTGAAATAATTTCCCAAAAAACGTAAATCCCCCGTGGAGTCCCAGTCTAATGTTTCCTATGCAATTTCACTTTGTCACTTTTCCCAAATCTCCCGAGCTCTATAGTTTGCCACTGCTTTCTTAATGATGGCATTGTTATTTTTTACGTCATGTCATAGTCTCATAGTCATGTCCCTTCCTGCTGTGCTTCCAAAAATTGTCCCGAGACGATAAATATTCCCATAAATAGTAATGAACGGAGGGAATTATTAAACAAGACGATGCAACTTTATTTTATGTAGAAAGAGATTAACATTCTGGTGACATTTACAATTTGTCATGTGTCATTTAGTTTGGCATTGTGTTATGTACGCAAAATGGGAATGTAATAAAGTTGTAGGCTTTTGGGAAAGAAAATTTGTTGGAAGTGTGTCCACTCAGCTTTCACTCAAGTTGGACTGGTACAATGTGTCCCTAAAGAATTGACACCCTTCGAAAACTACGATGACTCATCGCTTATTTTCAAAGAGTTTGAATTTAAAGTGGACACTGGTCAACATTTTTTACGGCTATAATAAAATTTTGTGTTGCGCTGCAAAATCACCTCAATATTTTTTGCAGAATAATAATTTGAAAATCTCTGTGTGGTTGGATAAAATATTGCGCTCTAACAAAGACAAATATTGTATTTTCACCCTCATAAAGAAGCTGACGTATTAAAATTATAAAATGCCACCTAACAAAATTATCCAAGAAAATTTGGTTCTCAAACTTTTCCCCTTCTTAGTGACAAAGCTAAAACTTTCCCCTCGTTTAACACTGCAACTTTTTTTGTTAACATTCAAAAATCATCCACCGCAGCGCAAGACATTTATCACGGAAATGTCAACTGGATTAAATGGATCTCGTCCACGACATAAATCTCCCGGAAAAAGGCAAATTTCTTCTCTCCAGAAAAAAAACTTGAAGCAAATTGCGTAACTTTATATTTATAAGTAACTAACCTGTAAGTCTTTGCATTTCCCCTCGATCAATGTACAAATTAAACGAGCCTGCCGCAGGACTCGCGACAAACGTCAATGACAATAGAAGAAACGGCAGCATTTTTTCAAATCACGCAATAAAAAAACTTGACCACTTGCAAACTTTTCACATTACCACAATTTGATTGCGACACTTTTCTTTAATTTTACATTGCCATCAAAGTTTTTTTTGTAGAGAAAGGAGAGAAACTTTCCCCTGTAATTATTATTTGAGACTGAAGGAGAGAGTTTCAGTTTGCCCCAAAAGTTGTTCCGGATCCGGGTTCGCGACCTTCCTTCCGAAAGAGCAAAGGGAGACTGAAGAAAGTTGAGCAAAGTTTTCGGGTTTTGTGGGATTGAGACTGTGCAACAGTTTTGGAGTTTGGTTTTACAGTTTGGTTGTGAGAGAATGTTTTTTGAAACAGTTGAAAATGTATTCAACAAGTTTAAAAGCATTTGTTAATTAATTATTAGTAGAATACTTGCTATTTGTTTCAAATATTTACAAGCCAAAGAAATTAATTATGCAACATGTAGTACAACATTTTAGTATTTATTACACAACCTAAATATTTCAAAATAAAATAATCTCTAGGGGTTATGTAACAATAGGAAGGGAATAAAAGGGCTTTCATAAAACGTTTAGTTTCTACTTTGAGATAAGTTTCCCAGCCTTTTATTGTTTTAGTACATTGATATCAGCATTTTTACGAGTGTAGATTGCAACTGAAGATTATTGTAGTAGTGGATGTAAAAATGATGAAAGTCAAATTGCCTGGGGCAAATTGAGTCATATCTTTTTGTTCTTTTCCCTTCCTTTTTCGTTTGTGTCATTTTACAACAATTTGTCTCCTTTAAAAAGAAAGAAAGTGTGTATATAAGTAGCACTGCTCCCCCTTTTCTTTTTTCTTTTTCAATTTAACAATTTCTTCACCAAAACTAAAACTTCCTTTTTTCGTCATGAGAACGGATTTACCTTTAAGCAAAGCTACTCACCCTCAAGTGCAACTGAATTTGAGTTAAATTGATTCAAATTGGGGAGAAAAGTGCATCCAGCTACTTTGCTTTCTCAAGTCGGATAATGTTGAAATTTTGTTTTTTTTTCGGCTGTTTTAGGATTAGATAAATCTTATGCATATATACGAATCTAAATTTGCAATAAAAATATCTGTTATTCTATTCCTTCAAAAACGTTTCCAATTTTCTCAATTTTAAAGAATGCTTTCTCTTGTATCATTTTACAGCTTCTTTATCTATGATTGACCCTTTTAACAATTTCTGCTGCTGATTGTTAGTTTGCTTACTTTCTCTGCTTCCACCTTCCATTAAATCAGTTTGAGAATAAACAAAGAGGCAATTGGTCGTTGGACTTTCCCCTGTATTCCAAAATCATTTCTCCAACAAATAATAATCCCATTTCTCCACATGCAAACTCTCCCACAATTTCGAATAGAGGGATAAATGATGAAATAAATTCCTCTCGCACCAGCGGCCACACTTTGAAGGAAATATTTGAAATTGAGAGAGATGAAAGCAGAAGAGGGGAAACTTCACTCTCTTTGCAAATATTGAGTCATGTCATCAACGAATGGAAATTAGTCAAAGATAAAATATTAGACAATAAGCAAACAACTCAAAAGCAAGCAAAAGCAAAGAGAAAGCTCTTTATTACTTTCCTTTATTAAATGCGCTTTATTATTATTATTGCATTTCTACCTATATAAACTTTGCAAGACATGCGTCCCAATAACAGGGATCGTTTGAAGTGTATCAAAGTGGCACAACACATATTTTTATTAAATGTTCAATTAATAAGTATTATCAATACTAATAACTTTATAACATGTTATTTTGCACATAAAAAGCCACGCAATTTTTTCTTTCTTTAATTTGTTATAGGATGAGGAATCTCTTTAAAAGTACATGATTTGCCACTATTTGTTTTTCTGCGTTAAAACTTCCAAAATATTTGACCTATTTCAAGTAATAAAATGAGCTGAGATACTAAAAATAGCTTTTCGGTAATTCATTTTCCGATTAAGATTCTTACCTTTGACTTTTGACCTTTCTGTTAATGTGGTTTAAACCTGTCACATTTTTTTTTATTTATAGGTATATACTAATGATTTAACTTCTAATCCAGGACAATAAGTACCAATGTACAGAGATAGCGATAGACAACTATATTTACAAATTAAGTACTTAAATATACTATGCATGTATTTGGAATCAGATGGAATTAAAATAATTTGTTAGATTATCTCATTGTGATTTAGATTGCATGTTAGTTTAATTTGATACATTTAAGAAATTACCCATAAAATTAACGAAATACAACTTCCTGCGATTATGATTTTATTGTCAATTGCAAGTATATATCTTCTGTTCTGTAAAGTCATTTGGATTAAAGTCAGATTTCCAATTTGAAGCATCTAGTTCAGTCATGTCTTCAAAACTTTGCTTTCTTTTAACGACAACTTTTCAAATTCTAAATTTCGCCAGCTCTAGTCTATCCTCAGGTTTACCTCAATTAGAAAATATTCCAACAACAACAGTTGCAGCTGAAAAAGTTACTATTCTTGGAAATTGGACAGTGGAAGATCTTCGTAAAAAAAATTGAAAATCAAAAACTATTTTTATGATTTACAAATACATGTATATTTTACAGGGAATTACAGGAAGAATGTAACGTTGAGCCATGTATGTTTCGTTCTACAATACAAAGTTTTAAAACATTTTTACAATTAATATGTTCCAATTTTTAGCTCGCATCTACAAATTGCACCACATTCTTTGATATCCAAGAAACTTCAAAATACTTGACCGTGTGCACAAATCTCCAGTCTCAAAGATCCCGACGATCTCTAATTCAAAATCGTTTTCCTAGAGATGTGATTATGAAAGGTGGGAAGGAATTTCTCCCTTCAGGTCTTCGGGTGAGGGTCAATAACCCCTGGAGAGTTTTAGAACTTAAAACAATCCAAGATTCACCTTGTATCGGATCGTGCATGTTGGAAAAAATGAGATTAATTTCCCCAGTTAATCGCGAACTAATTATCCAAAAAGTAATTGACGTTCTTGTGATTACAACACGTTCTACTAGTTTGCAAAAAGATGCCCTAGAAATTCTCGAACTTTGTGGCCAACAGTATGAAAAGCGGCTGGAAAGGATAAAATCCAAAAGCGGAGATAAAGGTGAACTCATAATAAAGTTTAGCAAAACTTTTAATTTTGTATATTCAACTTGTTATTTTTTAGATCCACAAACATTGGAAGAGTTGAGATGCAAGGCCGCGACACGTTTTGGAATTTGTTTGTCGCGAGAAAGTTATGCAAAGTGCAGAGATTTATTTCTAGATTATGCAGCTGCCGCCACAGCGACCAATTCGAAAAGAGATCATTAATGATTATTCGGGATTTGGAAAATAACTGGCATATATATGTAATTAACTAAACACGTAATTATAATAATTATCTACATGTTTAGAATATTATAAATTAATTTAATGAATTATATCGAACAAAATTGCAATTTGTAATACGAAGTAAAACTACTTTGATTTAAATATTTGAATGAAATTATATAGCTGCCTAATTTTTAGTGCGTTGTAATTTTTGTTTTTGCTTATATAAAAACAACAAATTACGTGCAGAATAAATCCTTGACCCTGACCGTAAAAGAAATTGGGAGTTTATTAAATACAAATTGGTTCAACTAATTAGTTTAAGAACGAACGACAAATGAAAGCAGGGAAATATTCTGATGACTTATTTAATTGCAAAACAAATCCACGCAAAGATGAACTATCTAAAATTTTCTCCTAAAAATTTTCTAGGGAAGAAAATAAAGACGAAGAAAATAACCTTATCCGATTTAGGAGAAAAGTTAGTATGGAAATCTTCTGAAATTTGGGATAAATATTTTGGCATTTTTTGGCCTTGCCCTTATAAATGGGATCCCATTCTCAAAAGAGTCATTTTTAGTACAAATTACGGCAAATTCTTCCTTCATTGTTGGATCATATTTGTGCATTGTCTATTGCTTACAATAATCCCATCACTTGTGGTAGCTGTCATCTGCATTTTTGATGAAGAACGATGCATTGCAAATGCATCGAGGCTTGACCTTGTTTGCGTCCTAATGACTGGATTAAATGCCATTTTAGGATTTGCTGGAGACATTTCTACTTTTCTGTTTGGAGAGGAGACATTTAAAGCAGGAAATCGACTGATAAAACTTGCAAATAATCTTAGGATTAAGCATAGAGAAGGTAAATAAACTAAAAATGTGCAAAACAATTGAAATCGATTGTTTATTTATAGATTCCTCAAAATGGAGACACAAAGGACTAGCATTTGGATTGGCTATATTTGTCAATGTTACTGGCTTTATTTTGCTGGCTGCGACCATGATCCCGGTCCTAGCATTTTTACAAGTAGATGCCCTACGAACATTCTTAAGAATAATTTGCAACGGTGGACATCAAAAGTTTGGGATCTTCGTAACATTCTCTCTCATACTTATTCAGGAGCCTGCGATAATTCAGGCAGCTAAAGCCTGTTCCTTTGCAGTCGGAGCGATAGCAATAATATTTGATCAAACCGTAGAAATACTGAACTGCATACATTACATGTCTAGAAATGCATTCAATTTTGAAAAGAAATTTGAAGGCATACTAAGCGTTTATCGACAGTTAGAGATTCTAGTCAGAGAAATGTTGGCGTTGGTTTCTCTTGGAATGATTGGCTTAATTTTCGCGATCTATCCAGGAATCGTAGCGGCCAATTTTATTTCCATTAAACTTCATTCTTTTATTTCCATGCCTTCTTATTTGATATTTCCAACCATGTCCTTAATAGGAACTACGAATGTTACTAGTCTTATTCCCATGGCTGTACAAGTATATGAATGTTCCATGAAAATTCGGCGAGCATGGCAACGTTCTGTATTTGTTTGTGGAAACCGTAAATATATGAAACGAAAGATAGCTTCTGTGGGAATTATTCAGTTGCATGGTGGACTGTCCAACTGCCGATGGTTCATTTTTCAAAGGTCTACAAAGTCAACAATTTGGCAAATCATAGTTGATGGGACAATAACGGCAATAATCTTTTGATAAGTATATGCAGTAATTTTTTAATTATTTAATAAATAGCTGGCAAGCGATTTTTACATGCATAATTTGAATTTCGAGCAGTTCAACATTGTAACATTCATTTTTAGTTATGGCATATGTATGCACATATAAGTATGTAAGATGACAGTAGTCCAGCCTCTCAGGTCACAAGTGGGCCTAAGTATAGAAAAGTTATGACTAAGTACTTATGACTCATAAGTTATGAGAATGTAATTTTTAATACAAACAAGGCTGCACTACTTATGTAAGTACAATTATTTAGTTTGTAGCTAAACATAACTAGAAATAGGATACGATAGCAAATGTCTACGAGGGTTTAAATTTTTAATAACTGGCATGAAAATATACATGTTTATCTAACGGATAATTTAATTTTAAAAAAATATAAAAGTGTATAATAAACTAGCGTCACATAAACACTAAATCCTTGCTTAAAATTTTGCAAACATTAAAAGTCCAAGTCTTATAATGAAAACTTGAACAATTAATTATTTTTTTTATAAAACCATTATTATCAATTTTAAATTGTATTTACAAAAAAAAAATCATTGGCAATAGACTCAAGGGACTCTAAAGAAACAGACAGAAACACCGTACATAAGTATTTAAGAGCAAAGTAATAACTGCTCGCGATCAATAAATAATTTAATTATAAGGAAACAAAAAGTTATGACAATCCAATGCCTAAATGTAACCCAGTCTTGATCATAATCGAACAATCTACTATCAAAATGGGGCCCAAGTTTCTCTTAAAAGCAAAACATAAACTAAAAAATTTAAAACAGAGAAATAATAATCCCGAGACAATTATTTGGAAAGCTGCAGAACTTTGGAAATTTTCTTTCGGAAGACTTTGGTACTGTTTCTATCAATGGAATAGCTCTTCTAGAAGATTTGTTTTTAGCAAACAACACAAAAGACTTTTCTTGTATTATTGGATCGTGTTTGTCAACACTTTATTAGTGTTGATTATCCCTTCACTTTCCTTAACATTGGTTTGCATTTTGGACACGGATAGATGCACAAATAATGCGTCAATGTTGGAATTAGCTTGCTTAATAATGACAATGATACCATCTGTGCTTGGATTCGTCGGAGAAATTGCTTTATTAATTTACGCCGAAGAAGCATTTAAGGGTATGAATCAATTGTTGGAATTAACGGCAACTCTTGGTGTGGATAAAGAATCTATTGGTATGCTGAACTGTAAAACTTACTCGCTATTTTTGAACATATTTCTTTACAGAAAAAGGTCATTTGGCGAACAATGTTATGAATGGTTTTCATGTCGCTGTTTTAATTATCGTCGTACTGTTCATTTTCGAAGGAACCGTTGCAATTCCATACACAATATATTTAGAAGTCGATGCACTACGCACACTGCTAAGAATAACTGATAAAAACAGTTACTATACAAATAATTTTTGGCTCTCTTTGCTGTTAAATCTAATTCAAGATTCTTCCATGATGCAAACGTGTAAGGCTTGTTCTTTTGCAATCCTAGCAATTGCAATAATTCTTCATCGAACCGTTCAAGTTTTGAACTACTTTATTCGCTTATCGGATAGAAATCCACTCTTATTTCAAAGGGATTTTAATAAAATTTTGCATTTTTATAGACAATTAGAGCTTTGTATAAAACAAATGTCTACTCTGTTATCAATTGGATTGGGAGCTGCGCTTTCTTTTGTTGCAGGTATTTGCATAACTAGCACATTTGTGTCCATTAAAATGAGACATTTGATTGTAATGCCTTATTATTTGATTTTCCCAACGATAACTTTCTTGGGTGCCATTTCTATTTTTACAATACTTCCTATTGCTGTTTTGGCACACGAAATTTCAAAAAAACTTTTTGATCGTTTGAACTATCGCCTGTCTATTTGTAGAAATAAAATAGCTTCAAGACAAAAACTTGAAGCTTCAAGAATTATTCAAATATATGGTGGTATACCAAACCATAATTTCTTCATGTTTAAAAAGTCAACAAAGCTAACGTATTGGAAGAGTGTTTGTGATAATACTATTACGTGTTTGCTGTCCATTCATGTTCCTGGTTATCAATAAATTTAAACTTTAATTTTTGAAAAAATAAAACTGACTGTTTTTGTGAATCTAAAAATTACCAGTTATTTTTAGGATTTTTTAAGCACCATATAAAATAAAATTTGCATCAAAATTGCTAAATTATTGTACAGAATGTATAATTGTTGTTACTTTGGATGCAATTACATACATATTGCCAATAAAATTGAAATCTGCGTGAAAAACCCAAAAACCCAACCCCCAAAAAGTACAATGGCTCGATCATCACTTTAAAGCATGTCTGATTTATTGTATCCAGAATCATGCAGTTTACATTTCCATAATCAAATATGGCCAGAAGACACTTTCGATGCTATTAATTCTTGTTCTTTTATGAAACCAGTCGTTTGGCTCCCAAAATATGCCCCGATTTGCCCATTTTATTTTTTCCAGTTTTTGGCAGTCACATCCCGGAGAAATTACATTATTTTTTTTCTTATTTTGATGTGACGTTTCGAATCAAATTAAGTTACTACACCGAACCAGAATATTTATTGTTTGTAGGGTTATAAAATCCAATGTTTGATGAATTATGGTCCACATTGCATTTCTACAGGAGCTGAGAAATCTGGCCGGAAACAAAGGCATACATAATCATGGGCATTTCTCAAACAACCACAGAAAGCAGTACTTGTGAGATCCAAATGAGAAAATTTTCAATTGAAGAAAATGATCAAGTCCCAAAAGGTATCTTTTCATCTTTTGGAAACCTTCATCTTAAAATTGTTTGTTATAAGTTGTAATGGTTAAACATGTTTCAGGTTGGGGAAAAAGGCATACGTTTCTTTTCTTAGGCTTTTTAGGATTTCTTTTCTCTTACTCGCTCCGTTTTAACTTGTCCATCGCTATTGTGGAAATGGTCCGAGTTCCAGATTCTGTTAAAAATTTTGGCGAAAGCCAAGATATTTTAATAATTTCTGGGAAAATTGGAACAAGGCCTACAAATCCACACGCTCACACCAACATTTCACTGAATCTTTCACCAAACGAAGTTTGTCCATCAGCAAACGGAGCTAATAATTCCAGAAAACTTGGAAATGAAAATCAAACCATTGACTTTAAAAGAGTGGCCCACGTTCCTGGCTATCCTCTGCCACTATTTTGCCAACAACTATCAAGAAATTCCAAAAGCATTCAACCCAAAGCTCAATTCTTATGGTCTGAAGAAGAACAAGGACTAATTTTAGGTTCATTCTTTTGGGGCTACATTGTTACCCAATACATCGGGGGAAAATTGTCACACACATATGGACCCAAATATGTTTTCTCCCTTGGAATCCTGATCACTGCCATACTCTCGTTGGCAACTCCAGTAATAACAACGCATTTTGATTTTTACGGGATTTTGGTTGTTCGGATTCTTCAAGGATTGGCTGAGGGGGTGACGCTTCCATCAATACTTGTGCTGTTAGCTCATTGGGCCCCACCCCAAGAAAGAAGCAGAATGACTAATTGGGTTTATGCTGGCATTCCAATTGGAACTGCAGTGACAATGATTGGAGGAGGCTTTTTGATACACTTTTTTGAGAAATGGGAAAGTGTCTTTTACGTTTCCGGTGGTCTTAGCTTGGTGTGGTTTGTATTTTGGACAAAGTTTATCTATAATGACCCTTCAGATCACCCTAGCATTGAATTCGTCGAGCTAAACTACATAAAACCTGGGCTTAAGGGCATCGAACGTAAGGCTAACGGTCCAACGCCTTGGTTGAGCATTTTAAAGTCTGGTCCAGTTTGGGCAGTTTTGGTAGCTGACTTGGGAGATTCTTGGAGTCATTACTTGCTTCATGTGGAAGTCCCAATTTATCTCAGTTCCGTTCATGGATTCACCATTGAAACGGTAAGCTTATATTTGCTCATAAAACTATATTTTGTTGTCATTTTGTTCCTAATAAATGCAGAACGGCCTCTTTTCCGCTTTACCTCAAATAAGCAACTGCGCTTTTGGAATTTTTATCGGCTATTTGTCAGACTTTGCTTTGGAACGGAAATGTGTCTCTGTGTTAAATATGCGAAGAATTTGCAGCACTTTGGCTTTATGGGGAGCAGCTCTAGGATTTTTGGGGATGATTTACGGAGGCTGCAATACATTTATTGCTATAGTTTGTCTCAATTTTGCAGGTATTTAATGATTTGCATTTTATTGTGTTACAAACAATTTAATGGAATTTATTAAATAGCTGGAATGAGTGGAGCAGGAAATAGCGGATGGGTGGTAAATCACATAGAAATCGCACCAAATCATGCGGGGACCATCTCAGGACTTGCAAATACTGTTGGAAATAGTCTCGGATTTTTAGGTAAGCACATACAGTGGACAAATTTATGAGTCTAAACTAACAAATTCTTAACAAATTTTAGCTCCTTATGCGACAGGGATGATATTAGAGAGAAATGTGAGTATATAATCCACTGTCATTAAATTAAAATCCCCAGATTTCCTAATTGTTGATAATTTATAATACAGCCGACAATGAATGGATGGAGAACGGCTCTCGCAATTCCAGCTGCTATAAGTTTCTTAGTCAGTATTTTTTATCTTATATTTTCTTCTGGGAAAGAACAAAAATGGAACTCATCTAAACACAAAAATAAGAAAAACGAGCTTGAATGAAAATAAAGATCAAATACTTGTTTTAATATCATTTCGTTAGTACACTTTATATTCTCAATAAAACTCAGAGTTGTCGTCCCAAGTACATGGCATCTTCTAGTAATGGTATCTGAAATATCTAAAAGTAGTACATAGTTAAATTCAATTATAGTTTTTATAGTACATTTTCAGTCTGCCAGTCTCTTTCTTGAAATTCTATTGAATCCGTTGCAATCCAGGGAAAAATTTGTTCCTCATTTATAATTTTGAGATCTTTGGACGAACGTTCATTTAACTTTAATCCATTCCACCACAATATAATTTTATCCATTATATATTTATTAGTTGGAAGGAACAGTAAACAAATATATTGGGAAAGTTTCTTTAGTTGTTGAAGTAAAATTACTCGGAACATTTCTTTGTACTCCACTTAATAGTGTTATCTTTACTCGATCTTAATCTTCTTGATACTGGCTGAATTGGTGTCTAGACTCCAGACCACAAAGTTTACATTAATCTCTGTTCTATTGATTAGCCAAGTGCAACGTTATACAATTCATGCACAAATTCAATTTTTTGGCATGTGCAATACTTAAATATTTGTATATAGTTCAGCAAGCACAATAACAATTTGTGACTACAGACAAAGCGTATCAATGAATAAAGTTGTTGAACTAATGACTTTATATCCAATACGAAAATGATTGGATATTTGCAGTATTTTTTGT
>JAQIXN010000570.1:0-34204 GCA_034698145.1 Proisotoma minuta
TAGTATATTTTTGCGGTTGCATACATACATACATAAATACTTATATTTTAAAATATATATTTTTAAATAAATATCAGCCAAATATTGTTCAGGTCCCACACCAGTCTGCATCTCTTGTGTTGTGAAGTATCTGAAAGTATCCAAGTTTAAAAGTGGCGAAAGTCTATATTATTAAAAAAAATCATTTTTACCCATTCTGAAAATTCAGAAACTCTAGTGTACACAGTTGGAGAATAATCATTATTTTTGGCTTCGTATCCCCAACTAACAACTCCTACCTTTTATTACAAAAAAATGAACACGAGTGACAAAATAAAAATACAACATTCCATACCAAAGTTGCGCGTCCATTGTTTGGAGACACAAGGGGACCTCCTTTATCGCCTTAAAAAACAAATATTAATGTCAAATCGTCAACTAAATCACAGATCTGTATAGAGCATTTTTGAAGAATACCTATGCATGTTTCTACTCTGGTTGGCGTTAGAAAACCAGCACAAACCATATTATCAGTGATTTTGCCGGCATGTCTGCTGTCCCTGTTGCAAATTTTGTTGTCTAGTATTGGCATCTCTGCTTTGCACATTCGATACGCTTTTCCATCTGACCAACCAGAAATTTGAGCGAGTGTTCCAGCAAAGTTGAAATTACCTCCTGGCAAGCAAGCTTTACCAAATTGGTAGAAAATTAAATAATAAAAATAATAAAAAATAAATGTAATAGAAAATAAATAATACCAGGAACAAAATAACTGCCACCAGAGATATCCACAGGTTGAGATAATTTCAGCAAACATAAATCATTGTTTTTGCTTTAGATGAAAGAAATAACACATTTTTTAACTGCTAATAAACGAATCGAATATGGTACTTGGTATTATTTGATTTTTTTTAGTTGCATACCTTCTTCGATCATAGTTTGGATGCATAAAAATTTCTTGAACGTTTAATTTCACATTTCCAAATGATGCATGATGGTGCTCAAAAGAATCGTGAGCCGTTAACCATACTTGAACTGATGTAGGATAAAGTCCATCCATGCAAGAAGATGTAGTCAAAACATATAAGTTGTTGATTAGGCTTCCTGCACAGTGCGGGCGGCCCCCTGCAAACAGGCCCCCTCTAACAACAGCAACAAGCCATGGACTAGGATTAATTTCAGTTTGCGAATCAATCGGAATTTTGAATGGGAGTTTTCCGCATTCTGGAATAAAGTGTGTATAATACTTATGGTGTATATTTGAAAATTTGAAAATTAATACAAACAAAATTGATTATATTAGCTGGAAATACGTAATAAAATGTATAAATTCCATAAAACAACAAAAATCTTGAGCTTATGAACTTTCTCCACGACCTATCACATAATTCACATACCACATCCAGCTCTCCCTTCTCCTCTGAAACTGTTGGCCCGATTAGAAAAATTCCTTATGAAATGTTGACTTTCTTGTTGAATTATATTGTCCTGTATGCCCAAATGGAAAAAAGCTATTATGAAATGAAAGTAGGTGTTTATAGTAGTAGTTTGTATATATATATGTAATAATTATTTATTTGTCGAATTTTCTCATTCAATCCAAATTCATTCTAAAATAAATTACGCATTTGCACAGATATTCATTCAAAACATTTTTTAGAGAGAAGATAATTTAGTAAGATGATAATAAGCTCATATTAATGGATAAATATGTTGAATGTCAGCATATAAATTATACCGTATTTTCTAAGACATTATAAGCGACTGGTCGAACTGTCGTTGCAGCCTCATCATCACGAGAGATTTCGTTTTCGCTGTCACTTTCAGATTCAGATTCTTGTTCTTGAGCTGGCCCTTGAGTGGCAGAATCATCATCCTCATTTCCGGAAGTAACAGTTTCAACAGCAGCAACTGGTGCTACTTGTTGGACAGGGACGACTTGAGAAATAAAGTTAAACTCGGTCAAAACTGTGCTCTCATTTCGAAGTGGGGGTGGAATTGGTGCTCTGGTGGTGGAACTGAAAACGGGAGCATCAGTGGATTCATCTTCCTCGTCTTCCCCGTCTTGACGAGCACGTTGAGTGACACTTTCTCCAGTGACAGGCTCGTCAGCAAAAGTAGCATGAGTTGTAGCATCTACTTCATCTTGTAATACATCAGATACGACTGTGGTAACATCGTCAGAAAACTGAAAAATATGGGTTACATGCAAACCAGTAAAATGTGAAGACGTAGCGAGATTAAAGATAGATTTATTTATTTACCTGTCCCACTGGGATGGCAAGAGTTGCTCCAATCAAGTAAGTAAAAATTGTGGCCGCAATTGTAAGACTTATAATTGCAAGAACCCGCATTTTTGTAATTTTTTTGTGAATATAAATTATAACAATTCAATAACCTGTAGAAATTATGACTGAGGAACGTTTGTGATTGAAAGTCTTACTACGACTAACGGCAGATTAGTTACATCACCAAGTTAAATATGCTCCCCCCAGAAGAAACTAATTTGTTGAGGATGTCCACCTAACCCAGATGCAACGCAAACATTTTTAAAAACATGTTGAACGTATCACAAGGCATCTTTCAATCATCATATCTTTATTTGGCCAATGCATACTAAACAATAGGAACAGGACCGACAACTCTACTACATACAAAGATCTAATATCCAATTCAACCCCATCCTTATTGTTGTATGTATGCAAAAGAAACAAGTTTGCACATTTGCAAAACCTGAAAAGTAATTATTGAAGACAGATTAAAGATATCGTAGGAATTCCACGTGGTAATAAGAAAACACAAATAAGGAGACAATTTATGATGAGATGAAAGGTTTTTGCTGTTTTAGTTGACAATGTGTTTAAAACATTTTCTATTAACCAAGAAGATTCAGAAGAATTATTTATCAGTCCCCAACGGTAGAAGAAATATTTCTGCAAGGTCTGTGAGATATCATTAAAATGTTTTTGTGGCGCCATCGACTCGCCCCAGACAGGATAAAGGGCTTGTTTGTTACTTGCTACAAGTTTACAAATCGTGAACTCAAAATTGGATTCAGTTCTTCTCATTAATAAAATGAATCTTGTTAAATATCCTAAAAACAAAAGATGCATATACGACAGCAAACTCTGAAATAAAACATGTACCTTGAAAGTATTTGATTGTTGGCCAAAAACATTTTTTAAAACATGGAAATTTTTAAGGTACTGACAGGAATGTAATTGTTTGTGTCTATGACCTTCCTTGATTGCATTAATAATAATAAAATGAAAAATATTATTAAAAATTTTAAGCCAAAGCTACAATAAATACTTATTATATTGCATTTTTTTCCTTCCAATTAACAAGTAATCTTGAAATGCATTTCAGAGCATTGACTTTTGCCTAAGGAGGAATAAATGCATAACGGGCTTTTGCAACGATGCACAACTAAATATTTAATTTTTGTGCATTCATTGTGAATGAAAATTTTCTATTTACTTTGCAGCATATCAGAAGACGAGGTCAATTTGTCAGACCCCGTTATGCATACTTTTGTTAAATAGGATGACATTACAATTTGTGAAAGTTAAAGGGTAATCTGAGACTACTGAACAAACCGAGAAAGAATAAAATATCTCAATTTTAGATTCTTTATATGAGGCAAAATGAGATCTATGATCGGAAATCCAAAATAGTCTTTAATGTTGAAATAAATACAATATATAATGCATTAATTATGACACTCTAATTTTTTTTATGATGAACAGTAATCACCGTCTTTAGTGTTGTCGAGTATGAAGTGAGCATAAGAGGAAGTCCTTGTGTATACCTTACATTGGGAAAATTAAACAAAATTAAACGCTCAAGTAAAAATGATTGTGATAAAAGTGATTTTTGTTATTATAATAACAATACTTACCCCAGGAGAATTTGGTCTGGCACAACCTTTATGTAGAATATTGTAATGTAGAGTAAAAGTAACTCAAATGTTCATATTAATTAATATCTGTGTTTAAATTCTCACCATAACCCCAGGACACAATTCCTACCAACAACTTCCTGTTGTTTGTGTCTAAAATAAGTCCACCTCCGGAATCCCCCTTTTTGTGACAAATTTTCAAGGACATTTTAATTCATTATTTTATGACAAATTTTTGATGATACCTGACACGAATCTTTCATTCCCTTTTCAACATCTCCGGCACACAACCTATGGAAAGTTTTTTTTTTAGAATAGTAATCAAAATAGTATAAAATGCAAGATTTTACATATTTTTCAAAATTCTTCCTTTGTATTTTGTCATATTGCACATTTCATTGGTTATTATTGGAACGGAAACTCGTTTAAGAACTTTTGATACTCCACCATTTTCTTTAGTTGCCCCTATTATTTACAAAAGCTCAAAACGTTTGCTCTCACTTGTAGACTACAAGTTGTAGTGCAATTTAATCTCAACTCACCCCAACCTGTACAGAAAAGAAAAAAGATAGTTGTTAATTACATATTTACATTAGGCTAAAATTTGATGAATTTAAAATATTTAATGTACCAGCTGCAGTTGCATTTTTCCCAGCAAAGTCATCGTCATTATTAGAAGGAATACAAACTGGAACAAAGGGACCATTGGCAGAGAGTTCCACAGGCTTTGAAAGCTTTAATAACGCGATATCATTTTCAATAGTTTTCCGGCTACAAACCAAATTCATAACGATATTATCATATTTTTAAACTTACTCGTCAGATTTTACATAAAACAATTTGTTACCTATAGCCTTCATGTGAAATTATTTTTGATACGGTGAAAGTATAGCTTTTACTCTCTTGTGTAGTTGATATATCCTCTTCTTTCAAAACCACCTCAAGACTTCGTGGACTTAGCGAATCTATGCAGTGGCCTAACTTAATAAAAATAGTTTTTTTAGAGTAGCTGACAAAGACCAAATGAAATGCTCAAACTTGCTTGCAGTTAATAAAAATTGCGAATTGATAAGGGTTGCACCACAAAACTGGGACCTCCCTCCAAACCATCCCTTCTTATATAATAAAGCGGTCCATGGGAGGTCGTTAATTCGGGCATTTTCTCCTAATTTCATTTAAAAAAGTCTTTTAGAAGAGCATGTTTTCTGGTTTTCTTATCTACCTCCAACAATTTTTCCAATGCCTTTGCCACAAACTGAAAATAACA
The DNA here is from genome assembly GCA_034698145.1 of Proisotoma minuta. NCBI lineage: Eukaryota > Metazoa > Arthropoda > Collembola > Entomobryomorpha > Isotomidae > Proisotoma > Proisotoma minuta. The sequence continues at coordinate 5,148 of JAQIXN010000570.1, forward strand.
TTAGTTAACGCCATTATTACCGTAGTCCATCAACTTCATCACTGAATGTTTTCACTTACGACATGATTCATTTCCTACTAAATGAGATGAACTATTTGTGCTTTCTCCCTACATACATACATTGTCGAACTTTACTTTTTAAAAAATTGTTTTAAAAAAATTAATACCTCAGGAGTGGCATTTGTTATGCTGATCAAACCAATAACTAGCAAAACTTTAAAAGAATGAAAAATTCCCATTGTGAAAATTTTTAAAAAGGAGATGGATAGATGTTCACAGTTGCAACTCAACAAGTGAGGTATTTCTGCATTTCTGCATTCGTCATTTATATTTAATTAGCATAAAATTAAGAAAAGACTTAGGTAGTCTTAATCAAAAGAGGATTAAGGTAGTCTCATTTAAAACCAGGAAAACTGGTTCAATTGGCATTGATTTATTTTAACAAATGAATAAAAATAGTATTACAGCATGCACCATTCAGCATCTATGTAGATAAGATAAACAAATTATCAGAATAAGAAGTTTGTTTGTAAAATTGTACGTTTCTTAATACAGTACCTTTTGAGTTTTGTAAAATGAATTCTGGATAGCGCCCCGTTCTAGTATAAACACCAGGACTTAACTTTTGGGCGCAGCCATATCTACAACAAGAGTTTGTTATCCAAATTAAAATGAATCCTAGTTTATTGTTTCTCATTTTACCCCCAAGATACGATTCCTATAGAAGAAAATCAATGTTTAGAAACGTTTTTTCACATTATGGAATCAATTACTTTTGAGGTTGAGCTTACCTATGAGAGTTCGTCTCCCTCCATTCTCAATAGTCAGAGGTCTAAGATTTTTTTTATATAACTATTTTTTTTATAAACAATAGCTATTAAACAAATTAGTCATACCCTCCAGAGTCCCCCTATAATTTAAAGCATCAATTATTGAATATTTCAGTACGTATCATCATATATCAATTTATTTGTTAAATCTTACTTGACAGGAATCAACTTTTCCGTTTTCAATATCCCCAGCACACAACCTTTTATCAAATAAAATAATCTAGGAACTCTAAAAACAAATAAAATTAAATGAAAAATTGTACATATTGTCCGTGATTTTTCCTTGATATTTTGTCTTTGTATTGCAGTCGCTATTTAATAAAACGTTAACATCTACTTTTCGAAGAACTCCAGAAATGCTTCCCTGATATGATAATATAATAATATTTATATTATATTATTATTGAAAATATAATTATACCCCTTCTGACGTTGCTCCCCATCCTGCTCTTAAAAAAATACTGTTAAAATTATTTATCAATTTGATATAGAATTTATGCTTTCCTGCAGCTGTAGCAGTCTCGTTTTCGAATGTATAATTATTATTAGCCGGTAGGCAGACCTGTTATACAATTATTATATTACTTATATTAGCCCTTTATATTTATATTATTTATACCGGGACAATTATATTGTTTAGAGGTACATTTGTGGACAATTTGAGAAGCTGGAATTAAAGAACTAATTTTGTAAATGCATCATATTAAAAAAATAAATGTTTTTACAGCAATATCATTATCAATTGATTTTCGTGAGTAGTGTGGATGCATGATAATTCGTTCAACATTGTAACGCTGAGTCCCTGATGGCGTCTCGGAATTAGAAAATTGGTCTTCCTCGTGCAATGAGACAACGATGCTACTTGCTGACATCCCATCGACCTGGATGTAGGTACATATATACATATTTAAAGTTGAAACATATATTATGATTATATAAACAAAATGATAACACATCATACACAGTGTGACGCCGTGGCTATATATCTTGAATTGATTAAACTTCCGCCACAATACGCCGTTCGACTGACCGTTCCGAGCCAGCTTTTACCTTGAATTATATGAATGCATTACCATTTAATAATTTGTTCCCATTTAAAAGTAGTATTACGTAACAAAGCAGCGGTCCTAAAACGTGAACATATTTTTCATTTCAAAGATAATATGAAACTGTTATATGCATGTCTTACCAAGGGTATTCATTAATTTTCGCAGGCTAAAATATCACAAAATTAAATTATCATGTCTTTGAAAACTAGCATCACTTTGTTGTTACCTCTCCACCAACTATTCTCCGTTCACCTGGAACTCCACATTCTTAAAAATAAACAATATTCTAAATTTCTGACATGGTAAAATATTTATAAAAAAATACCACAATTTGCTCTTCCAACATAATGGTCAATAGTTCCACCATCTCCTTTCTTTATTCCTGTTATTTCTTTTATTTGATTAATGTCAAAGTTTGGTGGAATAAAGACAATATTCTGATCATTCAAATTGGCATCCGCTTCTAATTCAGGCTCATTTAAAAATGTTTTAGGAGTAGGATAGACATCTTTCTCATTAGATGTCTGAAAATTTTATTGTTTTATTAGCATGATGTAAATAAAACTAATTGTTGATTGTACACGCACCTTGTCAACTGGATTAGCAGATGCAAGCCAGAAAGAAAGAATCAGGACAAAGAATAATGGTAGCTTTCCTTGGCGTCTCATTTCGTATTCAGGTATAGCAAGCGTCTTTAACAAGCGTTGAGAATGAACTGTGCATTTTAACGTATCCAACAAATCTTTAAATACCTAAATTTTGCTTGTATTTTAGATTGTGATTTTATGACACATGAACTCATTTTGCAATTCAACGAAAACATAGATAAATTTGAGACCAAAGTAAATCAAAGTTAATTACACTACATACTGGACGCTGTAACGGTTAATAGTACATAGAATACGGCTTTAATCCAGATTTCGCACAAACTAAACAGGTTTGACAAAATAGGTTTTCTTAATTTAACACGCTTGATCTTGCGGAAGGTTAGCTTTATTAGATATGATTTATTAAGATGATCTGCAAGTATCCAGCTGTGGTTCGTTCAACTTGGTCAAATAAAATGTTTAGAAATTTATTATTCATTTATAAATAAATATAGACCGAATTGGTAAGACTATATATAATCATCCTTGGCACCAGTCAGCTCCCTGAAAATCATCGCAATAAAATAAATTCCTGTAAGCATATTATTTTCTAAATCTATCATACTTGCGTGTTTGCCAATATCCAATTAGGGTACATCGCAACACGGGTGTATACCTAATGTACATTAGGGTACACACACACAAGAACACAAGAATTAAAACGTTTAGCATCTTTCTCTTTTCTGATAAACTCGAGATATCAAATTACCCCTGGACTGTATGCTTGGGCACACCCATATCTAAAAGACATGGTCGTTAGAAACTACTTATTAAAATCAATTTCTTCCTAGTTATAATATTACCCCCAGCTCACGATTCCTTTGAAGACAATGGAAAACAATTATTATTTTATGGCAATTTGTCATTTGCAAAAGCATAATATGATATTCTACGTACCAATCAAAGTTTTCCTACCACCGTTATCAATGATACAAGGTCCGCCAGAATCGCCCTAAAGTCGTAAAGAAAACTACTTTAGATTAAATTGTCACATTTTCAAAACAGAGTAGAACTTTCTTGACAACTGTCTTTTCCACCCGATGTTAATAACCCAGCACTAAAATTTAAAACACGTAGAATCAATGACGATAATTTATTTTGCCAATTAATTTTATATTTTCATATGTACCACATCATATTTTCCGTAATTTTTCCATTGTACTTGGAACGTGAATTGCATTCCTTATTACTTAAAACTGGAACGGTGACCTGTCTCAGATTACTGGAAGTTGAACCTCCTTGAGACGTAGCACCCCATCCCGTCTGTTTGATAAAAATATACAATGTATGTCATACGCTATGAGCAATTGATACCTTGTTTTTTTTAAAAAAAAAATCATCATAATTAATGTACGTGCTTACTACTGTAGCTTGTTCTCCAGCAAAATCATTAGCATTTGACGAAGGTAGACAAATTGGAGTAAATTGATTTCCAAGTGGAATATTTTGGGCCAATCTCAATAACTTAAATTATGTTTCATTTTAAAAAATATGTATTGAATTAAAATTTAAATGCAATTTTTACTAACAGCTATGTCGTTGTTGATATTTTGACTACAACAAACATAAAATAGTTAATCAAAACAATATATTTTTTGAAAAGATGTATTTTTCGAATATGTACCTATTGTAGTTTTCATGCATTTTTATACGTTCCACACGAACTGTTAAAGGTCGTGCTCCATCCAAGTTGCTATTAAAGTCTTGTTCATTAAGAACTACTGTAATTCGACTGGCAGATTGGCCATGGACACAATGGCTAGCAGTAACGACATATCTTGAATTGATAAGGGTACCACCTGCGTATGAAAATAAATATTTAAATTATAATTTTATATGGGAAATAAAGCACACCGCAAAAGGGTCTTCCACTCCCACGCGTCAATCCCACCATCCAAGGATATTGTCGAATAGAAGCCGAACTTCCGCCAACAATACGATTGCTTGGCTTCCCACATTCTATTAACAAAATTTACATTCATAAAATTAATTTTGCTAACAAAATAACTTACGACAAGAAGCTCTTGTGTTCTGGATGAGACCACTGGAAAGGTCAATGTCAGTTAAATTAAAGGGGTCAAAATCATCGGGAATAGGATTGACGGTTGGATAATGATAATCTGCATCTGGATGAGGAAAAGGTGTCGATGGTAATGGAGCATCATCATCAACATTAAAACTTGGAAAATTTGTTGTAACGGCTTCGTCAAAAGGTGATGCCGTTGACTCTGCTTCTCTTTTATCTCTTGAAATCTCATTCTCATCGTCATTGGCATAATATTCTGTTGTAGAATCTAATAATATTTCTGAGTTGTCATTTGTTCGATGTTCTGCATAATTTTTTTAAAGTTATGAAACCAAATAATACATATAATAATTCTTGCCTATATCTTGACTGGAAAGAAATGCAGGGTCCGTTGTATCTACTTCCGTGATCTATAAGTAAATGGAGCAGCATCATTAAAAATTAATTTGATTATTAATACAGAGAAAAACTCATTATTATTAATAGCACTTATTTATATTTATAACAGAGTTGATGCGGTGCTACTAATCGTGATGTAAATCATGGTTCATTTTGTATCATATTTATTACTGACCGGTTTTATAATATGTTGCAAATGAAAATAACTGGGCAGCTTTTTCTTGGAAATTGACCGAGTTGTAATATTTTGTAAAAAGTTGAATAGAATTATAAAAATATGTATGTAACTTGTCCTAAAAAATTAACACTATCCTACGAATTGGAATCTATAAAATATTGAGCCGAGAAAAAATCATTAAGTGACATTAGAAATGTCAATAAACCAATACATACCGGTTGGATCAAATAAGAATGGATTCCTGGGGCCCAATAAAACTGTATCAAGAAAACTGTGACAAGTAATCGTATCCTTTTCATTGTAAACAAGATTTAATAAGAGTCGCCAAATAAATCTGTCTGCAAAAGCAATATATGTTAACTGAACCACAGCAGGAAGCGTAATGAGTGACCAAAAGTTGAATATCTGCAAAGGAGAGGAAAAGTTGCGTTGACTGGATCATTGAGGTCATTCTCCCTTTTAAAAGCATCTCTGTCCGAGAGAAACAAAGCTCAATAATACCTGTCTTACTACTTGCCACCTTCCTTATTGTAAAAATTGAATCTGCCTTTAACAAGTACATGTTGTATAATCAACCAACGACAATTAAGATCATTGCGAGTTTACTATGAAACAGAATTTATTCTTCAATAATTCCTTTACAAAAATTACAAAAGGGTACAATATATTAAGATTTGAGACTTTTTTCCACAGAAAGCGTAAATTAATTTTGAACACGAGAATTTCACAAACTATAAATAATAGTAATAAGTCGTCAGTCCTACTAACATCCTTGAATCATTTCATCGCACATCTTTTGAAGATTATTTGATTCCGTTGTAATGTGATCAATTTCATTTTCTAATTTATGTACTTTCAAATCAGCCATTTTTAATGACGCACGGAGTTTAAAATTTTCATTTTCCAATTTCTTTATTTGTGCCTCTGCGTCTAGTTTTACTCTGAGTAATAGGAAAATATTAATTAGAACCTACATAATATAAACAAAAAGAGTCCAATCCTAAACTTACATTTCCGTCATTTCTTCACTTTTTCTTTCAATTTCCTGGTATTTTTCATTTTCATTTTTCAGCACATTTTCTAGCTCAGTGAACCGAGTTGTCAAAACTTTTTCATTGTGTTCAAAATTCTTTTGATAAGCTTTACCACTTTCATAAGACCTGCAATTATTAAGGAAAAAAGAACATGGTTATTGATTATATAATATAAATTAAAAAGAAAGCACTTAATAAACATACAACAAGACATCTGCAAAAGCTGCTTCCATATCATTTAAATCCTCCTTAGCAGCTTTAGTCTCCAACTTGATGTGTTCAATGTCGACTAGATTCTGCGCGTGTTGTTCCTTCACCAATTCATATTCTTTCATCTTGTCCGCGATTTTTTGCTTGACAAGGTTTATTGCATCAATAATTGGATTTTGTTCGTCAGCTCTTTCAAGCTCTGGATTTAAAGATGCATCATTTTCATCAGTAATTGCCTCGTGTTCTTGATCCCCTCCTCCTCCATTTTCAATTTCAGTTACTGAAGTGTTAATCTTTTCGTCTTCTTCCTCAAGTTCCTCCATGTTTTCTTCAACACATGGGGCAGTCAAAAAACTTTCTGAATTACCATTATCTACAGCAGATTCTTCTACAAGTTCATCCATTCGATGATTCTCTGTCTCTGTTGGTCCCTTTGACTCTCGTCTCTCTGCCAGTGGATCAAACTTTACATAAAGTGAATCTCGTGCAAAATCTTTTGAAGTGGTAACTCCACTCCCTCCTCTTGTAAGCAACATATCCCATTCAATGGAACTCTGGGCTCCGGTGAACTCTGAATGGCACAAATAAAAAATAATTTTCAAGTGAGGATAGATTCTATATATAAAAGGCCATGTATTCTGAAAAGACCTGTTGCGCTGACCCATTCTTCTTCAGGTTTACTCGTTTCATCATCCGGCTCTTGTAGAATATTTAGTGTACTCTCTTTTTCCGGACTTGATAAGAATACTTCATTTTCATCATTTACAGCCTCATCAACAAAATCAACCACAGTTATGGAAGGAGGTGCGTTGGAAATTTCTTCCGAGTTTTGTTCTTCTGCAACAGCGTCGTCTTCTGGGGCTTTAACTTGCTTTGTAAGAATCACTCCTGATTCTCTTTTTCGGGTCAGGGGGTCAAATTTCACAAAAAGGGAGTCTCGTGTAAAATCCTTTGACGATGGAATTCCTGCCCCTCTCATTAACAAACTGTCCCATTCAATGGAACTTTGAACTCCCGAAAATTCTTGTAAAAATACAGAAAATGTAATACGTATATTGAATATTCATTTAAGACAATTACCGGTTGCACTGACCCACTGCTCTTCTTTCTTTGGGGGTTGCTTACTTGGAGGCATTTTAAAGACGACGTCTTCAACATTCCCCTCGTTATCGGTAGTGGACGGCATAATTAACGTACTCAGTCTTTTGAGTTTGTCCTCGTGAAATTTTTTTAACTACTCTAGTTATTATTAAATTATTATAGAGAAATTAGAAAAAAATTTGACAAAGACTCCCTCGCGTGGAAAGGTAAACACCGCGTGAGGCTCTTTGTTAACATTTCATGCAATTCCTCATGAGCTTTGTTAAACATTGCGTTATAGTTTTATTTTGCTTTACTTTTACTGTTTTTCTAGCTAATTACATTTATAATAGTCCAGTCCATTTTTGTATGATATTTAATTGCCTTTAATTGTCTTTAAACGGTCCAAGGAAACTCGTTATTATCCCAAATGTTATGTTTATCCAAACGTTATCAAGCGCAACCTAACCTTCCAAAATAAACAGCCCAAATATCATTTTACTAATGATTATACAATATTTCCAAATTGACCTATTTCGATAAATTCGTATTTAATTTAAATTACAAAATTTTCAATGCCTTCATTTCAGCCATGCCAATCATTTTACAGCCGACTGAGCTCAACCCCACTTTCATTCAATATTCCACCCGCATATTACGATTCGTCAAGTTTTAGCAATCCTACAACGCCAACGAGTTATGGATGTGGCACTGCAAGTACAGATGCCTCATGTCCAACGTCAATCCTGGCAAGCTTTGCGATGGGAAATGGAGATTCGTCACGCAGATGTAATGAGAGTTCGTCCTCAAGTCAGCAACAAGATCCCTGTCCATGCCCCTGTGCTCCAAAGCAAAAATCGTCCGATGCTCCCACAAAATCCCATTACTATAACATCCCACCTGCTTACATAAGCAATGGGCCAAGCTGTAATCAAAGTCAAAGGTCTCCAGCAGAAAGACTTAGAAATGTGGATGTTTTAGAAGAACTGTGTTATTATGCTCCAGATGGACAGAACGATTCCGAACAGCAATGTTACAGTGTTTGCACTTGTTGTGGGACTTCAGAATTTGTGGGTTGCGAGTGTCCAGAAAAGAACCATCCAAATCCTGTCAAATATAGTCGGAGGCAGAGGTTTAGCTTTGAAGACAATAATCTCAAGATGAATGACTTCTGTAATGGACCAAAGTGGCCTTTTAACCCTCCGTCTCATTGTAAACATCAAAATAGGTACAATTGATGGAATTTTATGTAATTTTTATCTAGCAATTATAAATATTTACTAGGCACAAAAAACAATGTGGAAAATCAAGTTGTTGTGCTAAAGATGATTTGCCTCATTGTACTGGAGTATATTATTACAGCGCATCAAAACGCATGTTCATTCCACAGGAAGATTTACCAGTGCCTCCTGAAGTCATTCAAATAGATCATCATGTAAAATCCCATCGTCCTAGAAAATCAGAGAAGAGAAAGTCAAAAAATTGTGGTCCTGTGGTCCAAGAATTTGAGATATTTGAAGAGGATGATTCTAAACAAGACAAGGAACCGGAAGTCGTTACAAAGACTTTAATTCAACCAATCATATTACCAGCTGCCAATGATCTAACTCGCTCCAATCAAAATAACAATGCTGACATTCATGGGAATCAAAATAGTAATCCTTACAACAATTTTAACCAAAACAACCCCTACGCCTACAATAACAACAATAGTAACAATTATTCAGGAGGAAATCAAAATAATCAAAATGACAATGGCAGTGAACAAAGTTCTAATAATAATAATAACAATAACAATAATAATAATCAATACCAGAATCCTTCCAATGGGTTCAATCCGTATATGCCGTACAACAATAATAATTGTTGTATGCCATCAATGAATCCCTTTATGCCATCGCCAATGTTTAATCCTTTTGCAAACATGTTTCAAAACATGATGAACCCATGCAATAATAGTACCGGCAACAACATTGTCCCAATGTGCATCCCAATGATTAATCAAGCCACGCCACAACCACAGCCTCCTGTACAATCTCAATCACCAACAATGTTTCCTGCAGGACTTAGCCCAATGTTATTTTCAAAGTTATTTTCTTCCAAGAAAAGTAAAAAGAAAAAGAAAAGTAAACGGGCAGAAAAAAAGCGGAACTATCGTGAAGATGATAATTGTTCGGGATCTTATTGTCCACCTCAATCTGGTTATTCTGAACAAACAAATGCATCTGAAGATCATTATCATTCATTAAGTAGCGGTGGACGCCAACCAGAAGATGAAGACGAAGAACAATACTCAAAAAATATCTTGGTAGCTGGAGATGGTAGTCGTAAAACAGACCAATTTTCGACAAACATCTTAGTGGCTGGAGATGCTAGTCGTACAACGGATCAATTTTCAAAAAATATATTGGTTGCCGGTGATGTCAATAATAAAAAGGATCAATTTTCGACCAACATTTTAGTACCTGGCGTTAATAATCCAGACCAATACTCCAAAAATATTCTTGTCCCTGCGGGAACTAACCCAAAAGACAAACCCCAATATTCTACAAATATTTTGGCTCCTGCTATAACCTCTCAGTCAACTGCTAAATAAACATAAATTCTAAATTACAAGTTAAAAGTTTATAAGAAAAAACAATCGCGATGATGATATGTGATATAGTACGATATTTTGAATAAACTGATATTGCTATCATTACATTTTATTCCATACGCATTAACTGCAATGATCATCATAGCAATCGTAATTATCGTAAACAACAATATTCAACATCGCTAAGAACTCAATGATTTAGCATTCAAAATATATATTTTTTCAGCATACTTGTTTTTCTGAAGAAGCATCCATGTCCAAGAAACATGTCCAAGAAACTGGGAGCATCTTCTAACAATAATAGTAATTTCCAAGGAGTGGGGGGAGATGGAGATGACTATGATGATGACGCAGAAGGCGAAGAAGGATTTGAATTAGGGCGAGAAAGTGTTGAAGAAAGTCAAGGTATAGGAGAAGATGGAGATGCAGGTTTAGAAGATGGTATTATAAATGAACACATATAAAATACCGCTTTAAAAAGTTTGACAAATTTAGTTATTAATCTTAGAGGATGAAATCGAAACTGAAGCTGAGCAATCTCCTCAACAAATTGAGACAAGGATAGAAAAGCCTCAGCTTTGGATAAGGGTTAAAGGACCAGATATTATTGACAACAGCATTTATCAAATAAATGAAAGTAGCAAAGTATGTGGATATTATATGTTTTATACAAGTTGTCACTCGAGTTCCTCCAATTTTCAGACCTTAAGTTTAATTGTCAGACCCGAGGACCGGCTGTTTCAGAAAAAAGCTGGGAAAACTGTATGTTTTTCATTTGAAGCTGAAGGAATTCTTTCTCAGAATTCGACTCAAGATGAGTTATACGATTCTGCAATCAAAGAAGTTGTTATCAATGCAATGGATGGGGTTTCAGGAGTGGTAATCTGCTCTGGACCAGAAGCCTCCGGGTAAAATTTATAAAATTAAATCATATTTAAGATTACCAATTGGTAAGATTACCAAGTGCTTTCCAAATTCAGAAAAACTTTCTCACTTTTCGGTCCAGACACAATAAGTTATCAGGTTTGTGCTGATTTCTCTGAGAATGTTTCTCACTTCTTCCATCTCAAATAATAATTTTGCATTCTTTATTATACACGTTAAATAATAGCTTCGTGGGATGGTTGAGAGAGCAATTGAAGACATCTTTTCTTTTGTACAAGAGTCGAAAACCAAAGAAGGGAAAACGGAATTTCATATCATTCTTAGCATGTTTGAGATTAGAAAAGACAAAATCAAAGACTTGTTGACTCTGGCTCCTACTGATCTTACAAGAGTTGGTGATTTTGGGCCAAAGGTTCCTTGATATATTCAAAGCTGAATTTGCAAAAAGGAAAAAAAAAATTACACATTCAAATTTCAGGGGTTATTTTTTGAAGAAGTAAAATCTGTGGACCATGCAATCACTTTGATTTTAAGAGGGCTTGCAGGGCAACAACAACTTCCTAGAGAAAATGCGAGATACCACACATTAGTCTACATTGACATATTGGCCAGTTCTCAAGGAACAGACGCTTGGAGATCCAGAATTACATTTGCTGAGATAGCATCCTTGCCTGCCAAAACGACGGAAACGACGGATTCAACAGCAAATAACCCCCGAACAAAAACCGGGCATTCATCATGTCGCACGACGAACTGTGCAGATACGTCTACAATAAGGGATGGCTGTAACATAACTGGAACGGGAAAATGTTGTGGGGGTCCTAGTGGGTCATTTGCAGAAATCATCAGCATTCGGAAGGATATGACTTTTCTTGAACAAATGTTTATGAAGACGTATGATTTGAAAAGAGTTAGTGACTACTACGGACAACTTCAAAAAATGGGAATGTATATGTTAATTAGACCACCGGCTTTTAATGGCAGCCAATACTTTCGACAAAGCAAGTTGGCTCATTGTCTCAAAGATATTGTGTCAGGAAGATCTTTGATACGCATAATTGTTCACATTAGACCACAACGGATTTTTCTGCAATCCACTCTTGAAACAATGAGATTTGCAGAGAAAGCAAAATGCCTTCCATGTGAAATTTCAGTGAAAAAGCATTGCGTGGAAAGCAAACTAACGCAAATGTGTCAAGATTTAGGAATATCTCTACCAAATGATGCAGAAAAAGCACAAGAAGGAAATCCAAGTTGTACAAAACTTAAAGATATGTTCAAACTAGCAATAACTCATTTTGAAGAGAAGCTCGATACACTGGAAGGAGCTTGTAAGGATCAAGTTAAGACAATGTTTGAAACTTTTCGAGACGTATGGAGTCAAATGGTTGATAAAGAAGCTACAACAGCGTCCACAAAAGAAAAAGAGGACTTGCATGAACCGGAAGATGGAAAACAAAACGATGAACAAGAACATCAGACTGATCACACAGCAAGCGATTCTTCTATAAGAACTCTAAAACCTTCTACCTCCAAGAAAAAGCAGGACAGGGAAGAAGATCGCAAACCAAAGAAACGCGGACTTCGTGGAAGCAATAATACAAAGTCTAAATCAAAAGTGCGTCATGGCGGTACATCAAAGGATGGTGGTGAAGGTTCAAGAGGGAGTAATTCGAAAAAGCGCGCAATAAAAGGAAGCATTATTGGTGGTACGCCAATTACAGATGAGGAAGAAGGGGACGAATATTATGAAGAAGAGCATTTACTGGCAAATGACCGGTATGAAAAACATTATTGTCGGATACTGATATTTTTTACTAAAAAAAGATAAACAAAAAATATATTTAATGTGAGTTCAGAAGTCCATCCGCGACTGTCTCGGTTTCGTCTACCGTCCCTAACGAATCTAATGAAACATTGGTGTCCCAAGTCAATTTTAAACGACGATGTTGGAAGGCATTTTCAACAAAAAGTGAAAGTGGAATTTCGATGCTTGCTGCTTTTGCGGAACATCAGAATATTTTACATACAAATATATCGGAGCATAATGACATTCTTAAAGATGTTGTCAATTCCATGATAAAATTAGTCAATCTTGAATTGAACCTTGATCAATTTGAAGAGGAAAGGCTACTGTATGACGAAATTGATGAAATTGGGAATTTTATTCACGGATCAAAAGAGCAAGCACTTTTACAAAAACTTGAGGTGAGGATAAAATAGGATAACTATTTTTATATTATTAAAAAGTTTGAATTCATGTTTTATTTCCAGATAGCTCGACAATCTCAACAAGAATTAATCCAAGATTTACAAAGTCATAGGTCAGCAATTAAAACTCAATTAGAGGTCTTAAATCGTTCAAAGAAAGAATGTGAGAAAGCGTTTGAGACATTTTGCATGGTATTTTACACTGTATTATTTAATATTTATACATGTCAGATAGTAAAAAGTAAAGACCTATGACCATGCAAAATTGTATATACATATAGGAAAAATATGGAAAATCTACGGACTTTGCAAATCTTCCGTTAACGACTATGACAAGTACTATTGCTGCGATTACTGAGGATGCTCTAGGTTTTCCACAGATTATCTTGGATAATCTCAATGATGAAAAAACTGGACAGACAGCCGACTATTCAGCTTTCGAAAAGAAATTTGAAGATTTAAACCGAATTGCTAAACTCGAGGCACAAATGTTGATTAACAAGGCTTATCCTAAACGCCCCCCTTGGACAATGTTTTAGATAAAACTAACTATATAAATAAGTAAATTTTGTTTTAAAAAACACTGACAATAACAAACAAGATAAAAATATGTACAGAACATGTCAAGTGTATGCAACATTGTAATTTTCCAGAGCTTTTCTCAACACTTTTCCAGATTTACCGTAAGGCAATTCATACACTTGAAATATTCCTCCTCGTAGGCGTTTATATGAGGGGACATTATCTGTAAAATCAATAAACATTTGGCTAACATTGAGAATATTTTTACAAGTCATTTAATTAAGAACCTTTTTATACCATCGAGGAATGTTCGAATTTCCAATAGCACGTTATTATTGTCATCGCTTTTGTTTAGTACCACAAAAGCTCTTGGAATGGAATCGCCCCCATCAGGATCTGGAACTCCAACAACACATGCGTCCGCTACATATGAATGCTTCAAAAGAATATTCTCCAATTCACTTGGACATATCTATAATTATATTGATTGGCTTGCGTTGAATGACCATAAAGCACAGACAAATTTAAATTTTTCATTACATGATTGTTGAAATATTTGAAAATTTCTTTGACGCGATCCTTGATATAAATGAAGCCACTTTCATCACAATATCCAACATCTCCACTACGAACCCATTCTCCTTGAAACGTTTCCGCTGTTGCCTTTATATCATTATTTATTATGTAAATTATTATTAACTATTATACTTTTGTTTGTTTAAATTTTTAACCTGTGGACGATTAAGATACTTGGTAGCTGCATACGGCGAGCGGAAATAAAATTCTCCGATTTTCCCAGGAGGTAAAGGCTCTCCCGTTTTCAAGTCCTTTACACACATCTCATTTCCTGGAGCCAATTTGCCACAACTAAAGGCAGGAAACTCTGTAGGATTCAATTTGCGATGTTTATACTTTGTTATTAAAAAACTAATTAACCTTAAAATTACCTTCTAAAGCTTTGCAAGTGTTATCGTGTTTCAAAGCATGCCAATCAGCATTCACTGAAATTATACCAACTTCACTCATCCCATAAATTATATACAAAGACTCCAAGGATGATATTCTTTTTAAAGTAGACTCTACGAAAGATGGTCCAACGACCTGACCTGCAGTAGCAGCAAATTTCAAAGAGGCTAAATCAGTATTTCCAACTTCAAATTCATTGGCCAAAATCGTGAGGAATTTTGGAAATGCCAATATTGCTCTCACCTGAAAGTAGAATTTAATTAATTTAAAAGCATCCAATTTAAGTTATTATCCATGCTACTTATCTACTTTGTATTTTTTGATTGCTTCTACAATGCTATTTTTGCACGGTTTTGGGTTGACAAGTATTCGTCTATTTGCAGCAAAGAAAGCAAGTGGAATCACAGTTCCAGTAAAATGCGTTAGCCTTGAAGTCAAGAGAAATGCTTGTTTTGGTTCATCTATGAATGGAAGATGTTGAAAAATTTGAATGTTATTTAATAGTTGAGCATGAGTATAAACAGCTCCTTTGCTGCTTCCTGTAGTCCCACTTGTCTGTAATATTAAGGCAGTATCTTCCTGGCTTGTAAAGTTATCCAAATCTAAAAATAAATAAATATTTAAAGCAATTTCTATTTAGGTGTATGTAAATACTTAAAATAAACCAAAAGAAAAATAAGTACCACCAATAACCACTTCGGGTTGAGAAGAAAATATCATGTTTATAGAGAAGCATCCGGATGGGATTTGATTATCTCCAGAAACAATCAAATTCACAGTCCATGGCAAGCTTTTAGCAGCCTTGATGTTTTCATGAAAAAATTCTTGATCGCAAAAAATCCATTTTGCCTGGGACTCTTTAATTTTTTGAATCAATTCATCTGAAAAGGTTGAATAACATAATAATGAATGCTTTTGTTGTCCAACTGTTGTCCAACTCATACCCCCATGGTCTTCTGGATAAGATGACCTGACAATTCCACCAATTCGCCATACACCAATGAGAAAAATATGCAACTTTGCTCCATCATGAGAAGAGTATAAAACGGTGTCTCCTTTGCAAAAGTCTTTGCTATGTAAAAATGATGCCACTTTCTCTGACAAAATTCCAATGTCATTGTAGCTGAAACTTTCCCCGGTTAATGAGTTCCCCTTTAAGAAAATGTAAATTTATTCATTGAATTTCTCGTACGCTCTGACAAATCATATAACTTACAATACACTCTAAATTTTTATTTTCAGTACAGTTTTGTATTTTCGATAAAATATATTGGGACACATTTTGAACATTTTGAATTTTTGAGTTAAATTCAATTTTGGATTTTAGAATATAATTTTCCATTTGTAGAAAAAATTAAACTTTGAATATTTGTTAGAAAAAAGTAGAATGTATAAATATAAAATTCTAACTGTCACACATTTAAAGGTTTAGAATACTTAAGTTAGGGTCTCTTTTCCTGAAATAGAAACCAAAGGGAGCATTATTCTTTTATACGCATGCATAACATTAAAGAGCATACAAAATGCATCGGATTTTGACATTTTTGATTACTTTTTTTACAAAATTCTTTAAACATCAAATGTTAATGCATTTTCAAATGGTAATAAATGTAATAATCAATAACATCAAATATTTGGATCATTTAATGCATCAGACTTAGCAAATTAGTTACTTAAAATTAACGCTTCTAAGCTAATTAATTATCGTGCTACTTTCCCCTTCAGTTGACAAAGCGAAATTTATTCCTCTTTTTTGTTATGCATGTTTGTTGTGAGTATTTTATCTTTGACTTTTTTTGACAATTCTCACCTAGGGGAGCAAAGTACAATAGTAAATATTTGCCTGCTCTCAAAGCTAAGCTCAATTATTTGTGAAGAAAATAACTTTACTACTATTACTATTTATATACATTTATAAAGTCTCATGAACTTGAAGCATTTTAAGTAAACAGAATGTTGTGTGAGAAATTTGCTTCTTCCAGAATGAACAGACCATTTAATTATGATGTCCAATGAACATTAAAGCCTTGGATAACACGAACTAATAGTAATCGGAAGTATGTACTTACAATATATGTATATGAAGGCCTCTTTTTGTTTACCATCAAAAACATTTTTCAACATAATTAGTTTGACAAAACCAAGCAATGGTAATAATTTTATTTATGGTCAACTGAGATTTTCGGGACAGTGCAAAAAATACCCACGGGCACAAAGAAATAAACCAGTCACGAGATGACCAAGATTATATGAGGCTTGAAATTCTGCAAGTGTACATCCCATGTCTTTTGCTTTTCATAATATTTATTTGAGTTTGTCAGTGTTTCTTCCTCATCATACCATCTCTATAATAAAGTATGTTTGGTTGAGCACAATATACACATTGAGTAATAAATATAAAGCTACCTTACAAAATTGTTCAAAATCAACTCGAGTTTGATTCGGTAAAGCCAGTTTTCCAAGCCATGACTAAGCCATTCTACATACGTAATAGAATTCTGCAAATTCCCCACATTAATTATTATGGTCAAATAAAAATGATAAAAAACAAGTTCCAATACAATGCGAGAATGGTCGTAGCTTCTCAATCTTATTTTAATTTTAAATATTTTGTTTAAAGAATCCCTGATAAACAAAAAATATCTAACGGGTTGGTTAAAAAATTGAGCAAAAACATGTCATAACATAAAAGAAAGATATTTATTTCGCTTCTATTCATGTCCAAATCTGTCCAAAACTTAAATCCCCATTTTTCCTCATTCACGTTTCGCACAATAACTAACGCTGAGAGAACATAATACAGTAATTTAGCGTGATCTCCCCCACTACCTCTGCAACTAACCAAACCAAGTAACTTACATAAATAAAACACACTTCAAAATAAAAGCACTCTCTCTCCATGAATGAGATGAGACCCCCAAACATTAAACAACTTTTAGAGGATAAAGAGTCAGTGGAACAACAACAATTCTTGATGTCTGTTGCTAGCTTCTTAGTTTAAATTCACTCTCCCATCCATTCGAAAGAAATTTCTTTTCGTTCCAATGAACTCCAATTTAAACGAAACGATCTCTGGCGAATTTACTAGCTTTACAATAAGCATTTAACCAAACCCCAGTAAAGTGAAGTGAACCACAACAAAGCGTCTCAAATTATATTTTAGAGTTTCATAGTTTAGTGTAAAAAAAACTGTGCGTTATAAGTCTTCCTTTGTGAGACTAATTGTTTGAGAAGCAAATAAAAAGTATATTCCGTCTTTGCTTTCCTGTTGATTAGTTAGAATTTAGAGATAAAATCGAATCATTGTGAAAATTTAAACACTTTATTTGCATTATAAAACAAGACTAAAATGTTTCATCCACTTTGCGGATATTCTTTACAAAAGGGGGCAAAATATATTGCCATATTGGATTTAAGTAAGTTTCTTTATCAAAGTAAATTTAGAATTGTAACTTTGAAATTGTCCGAAAAGACAATATGCATAGCTATGCATATAGTATTAATTACGAATTATGAGAATATTATTTTACACTTTCAGTTATTGTATTTCTCAGCACGACCCTTCGATTCATTGTGTATGATTATCAGGAATATCAAGAATATGAAATAGAAGCGGAATATTTCACTACAAATGGTTAGTACGTACATAGATGGGCTTGCATCTTCCATTTATTTATTTTATAAATTAATTTAAGGTTATATAATCATATTAAACTCCCTGCTTGATTGAATTATAGAAACATCCACAGACACAAATGGAACCGATTCATCAACTCATGATTTGGACTACAACTCTGCTGCTGCTGCAAACATTACGGCACACATTTTGGAACTTTTTAAACAAAGCAATTCAGCAACAGAGGGTCAACATGGTAATTTTTTTTAGTCTGATGAAATGCATTCAAAAATCTAAATATACACTATTATCTATTTAATAAGAACATTATCTAGCAATTACGATTGCTACTATAGTCATAACGGGGCTGATCTACATTTTCTACATGTGCCTAGAAGTATGGCTATGTCGACTTTTGATGAGGGCTTCGAATAATGTAAGTGTTGACCATTATTATCCATTTGCATAACTCTATTTATTAAATACAATGATGGAAAAATATTATTATGAAGCAGTTTAAAGTAGTTTCAAATTATTATGAAATTTGTTTTTTTTCACGTCTCAAGTCACGAATACATTTTTTATAAATTAATGCAACTCAAATTCACACAATAGCAAAGCAAAAGTAAAATAATTTGTTCAAACTTTGTTAAAATAATTGCATTTGCTAAAATTTAAGTTCATTGCAATTTTCCAATTTCAGAGAGACGGATCTGCTTGCAAAACTTGGTTTTGGATTCGTCTTTGTGTTTCGATGATAATTTTCATGTTTAGCATCGTGGGAATTGCAACTTTAAAACATGACTGGGTTGATTGGGTCCTAGAACCTGTGAATCTCTACAGAATTTACGAACTAATTGTTATAAATGAATTCAAAAGAGAAATTCAAATGACGAGTGGACGTGTTAAATTGCGAGCATAAGAAAGCCCAGAGTTTGACATTTGCAATTTTGCCAACACATTTCCGCTTCAACATTCAGAATCGTTACACATTAATTTAACCCAAATTACAACCATTGTTTTCAGCCTATTATCAACAAAATCCAATTGTCAATTTAACAATAGGCAGATATGAATAAAATGAGTGAACTCGTCAAGTTATAAAAATGCTAAATATTTTAGGGTAAAATAAAGTTGTAATTATTTTATTAGTTAAATTACATAAATTAAAATTATAAATGATTTTAGCTTAATTAAAGTACACATATTGACTGATGGATAAATAAATTGACGAGAACCGTATAATAAACCTTGCATTTTATTAGCATTGTTGAATTGTTTATGAATCCAAACAATAAACATCGTTTAAACTTCCTACAATTAGGACATCATTTTTTTCATCGTGTTAATAGAGATACACAAGTCATCAAATAAGTTTCCGCTTAAAGTTATAAGCAAATACCCATTATGCCAAGATTTGATCCTTTGTTTGGTCTTGTTTCTTTCGAGCGAGCGGCCAAATTTATCGGCATTTTTGATTTGGCGATATGCTGTATCTATATCTTGTCTCATTTCATTGGAGGAGGATATATTTATGAGCATAAATATGGTACCTGCTACATTTAAATAATTTGGAACTAGTAAAACAAAAAAAAAATGTTTTGAAATAACAGAAGCTTATGAAGAAGATTTGTCACGTTCGTTAAAAGAAAACGATTCGCAAATGGGAACGACCCTTGTGCCCAACGAGTCTCCCGAACCTACGTACACTCTCACTCTTAAAGATTACAAAAGACTTGCTGGTTTCGGCTTACCCTCTACAGGTATTGTAATTTTGCTTCTATTTTCCCATTGGAAGTTGAAAATTTACATTAAATGTATTTTTATTTATTAGATATTTTGATAGTGATGGGACTATGTATTTCAATTTTTGGTATAGCACATATTGTAATGGAAGTATGGATGTGCAGGTAAGCATTGTTTTTTAAACAGAATCTATTCAAGAGATTTTTATAATATTGAGTACTTCAACTATCATTGGCTAATAAAATCTCTCTCTGAGCTTATCCTTACAGGTTGCTATTGAAAGCTGCTTCTCATGTAAGCCAAATGATATATTATTAATATTATTATACTCATCACCTACAGTAAAATTATTAACTTTCCAGAAGGATGGATCTGCTTTAAAACACTGGTTTTGGTGTCGATTGGGAGTGACTGTCATGTTCTCTATTTACAGCATTGTTGGAATTTTAACAGTTCAACAGGACGTTGTGAGTAAAACTTCTCTTGTACATGTCCCTTCTTAAAAGGTAATGCAGCAACTTTGAAATTTTAGGTGGACTGGATCTGTGAGAGCATCAATATTTACAGGATCTATACTCTGTATATTGTATATAGTTTCAAATCTAACATTTCCTCATGCGTAAATATCGTAAAATCAAGGGAAATGTGCTAATTCAATTAAAACTATACTTTTATTTGCCATAATTTGCTAAAATTTGACGAGCTACTTTTCCTGTTTTTCCTTTTGGAAGTTGCTGCATCAAAAGTGAAAATAAACCAATAAAGCTTTTCTTACTGCAACTTCAATTTTCTTACCTCTAAAAAAAAGACGCCACCTCGAAGGTGTTTGAAATCTGGCAACAAATCTAGAAACGCAAAATATAAACACAATAACAGTAAAGAGATAATTTAGCTGATGAACCCATTCTTACTATTTGCAAATTCAAGAACATCCTGAGGAGTGCATTTAAAATTTTGCAGCATCACGCAAAATGCTCTGGGAAAATGACCCCCACCCTCAGGATCAGAGACGCCAATGACACACACCTTTAATTATAAACATTTTCACTCTGCATGCAATTTAACAATTAAAAACCTCTGCTACAGCAGGATGATCGTTAATGATATTTTCAATTTCCGTTGGAGAAATCTACATATTATGCATATGACAAAGTTTAGTGTACTCTTTTCATAAAAACAAAATGACACAGTTCAATATTGTACGTGATTTCCAATGTATTTAAAGATTTCTTTTGCTCTATCCACCAAAAATATAAATCCGTTCTCATCGTAATAACCTGCAAGTATAGATGATAATAATATTATTGCAATACAGTTTTTAGATGCAAATATAAATGGTGTCTTATTATAGTTAATTACCCACGTCTCCCGTTTTAAAGTATCCATTTATCATGGAATCTTCTGTAGCCTATAAAATGTATGATTTGGATTACAAAGACTTGTAATTTACAAGGTGTAAAAGGTAAATAATTAAGATACACATTTATACAATATGTATACAATACCTTTGGATTATTCAAGTATTCTGAAAACATTCCTTTACATTTTATACATAGCTCTCCTGTTTGATTTGGGCCTAACAATTCCTCTGTTTCGACATCCACAAATTGAGCTGAAACACCTGGGAGAAGTTTTCCAATTGAATTTGAAGGAATGTCTGGAAATACATCAATAAAGTCAATTTTACCGTTATTTTACTGGGACAATTTTACCAGATAATTTACTGTTTTCGGGTTTGTTTATAGTATTCAAATCAAGTGTGCTAATAACAGGCCCAACCTAAATAAGATACTAACTTGTTAAAATCTCATCTTAATTTACTAAAAACTTGATTAAGAACTTCCTCTGTCAATCCATAATGCTGTAAGTGAAACGGATTGTTATATTATTTTGTTATAATCTTTAACAAAGCCATACTTACATTGTAAACATTTTTCATGGAAGGAAGTTCTAGTACAATTTTTTCCATTGCAAATGTCACTACATATATATAAAGTTTTTAGCAATATGCATTGTAAAATTTTAAAAATTATAGCTTACTTTGTGCCCCACCAGTAGTAGCTAAAAAGTATTACTAATTAAACGTTTAATTTAAAAAAAGCTAAGCTTACCCCATTGAAGGGATTTAAAGTCGAAACTTTTTGAATTTGGATGGACAACCAAAGCCACCAACAAGGATGGGAAAGCAAAAATATGCCTGGGCTATGAAACTTATATTTTTAAGCATCTTTAATAAAAGATTCAAGTATAAATGCTTTACTTGATATCTCGAAATAGCTTCAAATACTATGTCCGGGCGAATGGTTTTCATCACTAATAGATGAACTCCATGAACAATTCCCATTGCTGAAATAACACATCCTGATGTATGCGTCCCTTTTGTTATCGCCAAATTAGGAAATTCCTTATCCAGAACTCCATGTTTCAAACTTAATATTTCATAAATAAATGCTTTATGGGTCAAAACTGCTCCTTTGCTAACACCTCTATAATTTTTCCAAGTTATCAATATTTACATGATATAAAAATAAAATATGTAATTTACTTACGTAGTACCACTTGTCCCTAGTATAAATGCAGGATCTTCAGATTTAATAATTAATGTAGGCATTTCTAACAATAAATAAAAAGCGATGAAATTGAACTCATTTAATTCTTGTTTAACATAAATATTGGCAAAACCTGAACCATCATCACTCATCAGCTCATAAATCGATGTGCATCCTTCATTATAACCAGCGACAATTACTTCTACATCCCAATAAACTTTACTTGCAACCGACAAGCACAAATTTGCAAGTTCAGGTTCGCAATATATCCATCCAACTTGTGATTCGAAAGCACGTACAAGAATAGACTCTGAAAAGGATGCATCATAATAAAACATGAAAAGTGTAATCTCAAAAAAAAAAATATTAGCATTTTGGTTTTTAAAAAAACCTTCATCGTCTTCTGGATAACACGCTCTCACCACTCCATTTGATCGCCACACTCCACAGAAAAACAAATATAGTTTTACCAAATCGTATGTCATGTAAATTGCCTGAAATTTCCGAGTTTGTATTGTATCCATTTAAATGCTTGATACATATAGTTTAGTATGATTACCACATCCCCCTGACGAAACCCACGTTTATAAAGAGCACTGGCAATATTTCTGGTGATTTTATCAAACGACTCAAAATCAAATGATTCTTCACTGATTGTGTCCGTCTGAAAATTCATACAAGCTGTCGAGTATATTTATTTATATGCAAATCATATTATTGTAAAGAAAAATAATAATTATACAATTCTTGCAGTTTTCCCATTTTTTGCATGGATATCTGCATGTCTCAATAAGAGCTGCGGGATCGTCTCCTCATCATTTGGAGAAAGTGAGCCTTCGTACGGAGAATGCAACGTGAAATTATTCTCCCTCATTTTCTTTCGTTTCTTTTAGAAATGTTGAAGAGCCTTTGTTAAACTAACACTACTTAGAATTGTAGAATTTAGCAAGAGTAAAATGTTTTTAGAGTTTTAATATTATTTATTTCAGACACTTTGACTGGTGGCTGGATGCAATTATGATTGTCGATGCAGTGACATTAATAGTTTCCAATTTTGGTGTCAACAACTGTCATGCCTCATCATCTTTTGTTTATTGACTTTGTTTGTCAATAATACAGGTAAATTTTTTAAACGATAGCTCAAAGTCAAAAGGAATTAATAATACAAGGAAATTGATTGACCTGATTTTCATAATCAAACATTTAGTTGAAGATGTGAAAGAACATAATTTACATTTTTGGTAAGTTCGTCTTTATATTTCCATATTGTTACATCTTTGATTGTGGATTTTTCATACTCTGCACAGTCTTTGAGATCCTTTACGCATGTTGAGCGATAATGTTGCAGTTGAGCAATGTCAATACTAGTATGATGAATGTGGCACTTTCCATTTAAACATCCCAATGGAAAATGATTATGAACTCGTTTAGTTTCTTTTGCAGAATGAAGACATTTAATAAATTTTGCTGGTGGTGTAAAATTTGCTGAGCTGTAAATATGCTAGAGACGAAAAATGTTTTTGTTATTGTACTTACGGAGGCAATTTGAGATTTGAGACAAATGAGACTACGGTTATGTATATACATTTGTACCTTTAGCATGTGAAGATGAAGGGGAATATCATTTGCTAGAGTTTTGCCATTCTCTTCTTCAGGAATGTTATCAAAGAAATATAAATTTCTAAAGCAGTATGTTGAAATTGGTTTAGTTTTGTTTTCTTCAGTTAATAGAGAATCTACCAACGAAATTAAATCTCCCCATGTTCTTCCAACTTTTGGCATGATGACCTTTGAGGTGAAAACAAATAACATTATTTGCTTAGAAAGATTAATTTGTGATAATTATGTTCATATATACAAAAAAAAATAAACCTCGTCAGTGTCCAAAACTGCCAGCCAGTCAAAATTATTGAGGTTGCGATATAAGCAGTCATTATAAGGTATCACCTCAATCTTTCTTTTATCTGAATTGTGTTTCTGAATTAAAATCCAAATGAATAATTAAACCAGTGAGTATCATGACATTTCATCTAATTGACAGACAGCACCTGCCTTATGCGATAAAAACAAGTGTCTCAGGTTTGGTTCATTTGGGAATGTTCCAGGCAAAGAAAAAGGCGAGACGTCCACTTTTCCGGTGCTAACGTAATAGTTTAGAACTTTTTTAATATTTGGATGAACTGTATATTCGTAAAAGAAAACTTTTTCAACTCCAAGAAGAAATAAAAGTTCTATCCATTCCACAAGTCTGACTGATTTGTCATCATGAAGAAAATCTAATCCTTTTACACAGACGCCAAAGCGAAGCTTTCTTTTGTCTGGCTGCTTCTGCATTTCCAAATTTTGACTGCTTATTGATGATGCACGTTCATTAACAATATTGAGATTATTTGTTGCATTGTCACAAGATTGTCCTACTATTGAAATTGAAACTGGATAAATTTCTTCCTATAAATAAATACATTATTCCTTCTGAGAATTTCACTGATCTACTTGTAATATTGATATAAATATATACCTTGGTGGAATAAATGTCATCGTCATGAATTGGTATTGGACAGGTCAAAATAAAGCCGGTGTATCGTCCCTTTACACTCCATTTCACGAACCATAATGGGTCATATGTAACCTGAGACACAACTGGAGTTGTGGCAAGAGGATACCATAATTGACATGTTAAAGGAACATTTATATTTAACACTTCATTTGCCATTGCCATAATTCGTACAACTGGTCTCGGGACGCTACTTTTTGAAATTCGATTATCGTAATATGCTCGGTACAAGTAGAAGGTAATATTTTGAACTCGTTGAACTTGCCAATGCACATTACTAAATTCTAAATCGTAGAGATCTGGGAATCTGGCACATTTAGGCTGACGGTAATCCCTTCTCTTTATGTTTAATATCAATTCCGCATCGGGCAAATTTTCTACAATAATCCGGGCATTTGATACCAAATCTGATTCCAAGCTTTGATGATCTGAATGATGAGCAACAAATTGATTAAATTCCTCTTCTACATGTTGTTCAAAACTCTCGTCTTGCAGCAAAGTATCTCTTGAAGATGTATTATTCCCAACTTCTTCAGTTATGAGTTTTAACACTAGAAAGTATGCAAGTGTTATTACAAACAGACCTAAAATTGGTCTCTTTAAACTCTGTTTTCGAGGAAATCCACATCCAGCCATTGCGGAAATATAATTATAATATCTACATTAGGAAACACGAAACACTTTTGTTGGATTTTTATATTAAATTCGCATCTGTTTAAACAATGCAAAGATTTTTGATAAAGGATTATTTCTGGATTAAATGTTATATTGTGAACAGAGATATGAAACATGTACGCAGGTAGAATATTAAATTATTATATTCACGCTGGGTCGTAAATAAACCTTCATAGATTATAATAATAATAATACAACTGATAAGCATGAATGAAAATCAATCCTTTCCATTATGAAGTAAACTTGATTTCATTTTCATGAAAATTGTGTGCTTTTGAAATTAACGTCTTTCAGAAAAAAATAATATTTATAACAACTCATTTTTTTTATATTACAGCTCCTCACTACAGAATTGCTACGTTTAGATATACTTATATAATTTAATCGTACACGTTTTTATTCATTATTATTACTCTCCATTCATAAAATGTACAACCAATTGAAACAAAGTGAATAATATTCATTCTTGTGATGAAATGAATGCATTTGCAATTTTGCTACGTTGTTAAAGAATTGTTGAAGTACTTTTTAAAATTTTAATAACTTGCTATGACTCTTGCTTTACTTTTTCCATCGGTTGTTCTCGTAGTCCCAGTTGGAAGTGAGACCATCAACTGGGTCAACGCGGATGTCAATCATCTTCTGGAGCTGAGCGGAACGCTTTTCTTCATTGGTAATTGTGTCTGGCATTGGTGGATATACTGAAATAAGTAAACAATTATAAAGATGCTGGTCGATTTGAAACAATGTGCATGTGGTCATACCGAATAACTTTGCCCACATGTACATCCAATAGCTAAGTGCTATAAATCCTAGCGCACACCCGAAGATTCCTTTCCATTCTCCGGTAGGAGCCCTCATTTCGGCATAGGTCTGACAAAAACTAGCACGATACAAGGATTTCTTTTCTTCAACGGACAGCTTTTTCCAGTCTCCTTTTTCCTTTTCTCTAAGAGCCTATAACAAATAAAAAATAGGGTTTAAAAATATTGATCTTTTTGACGGGCAAAAGTTCTTAATTACCATTATCTCTGGGGTATTCTCCTTAAACCTGACTGCGGGCATGGGGAAAGCAATATGATCGACGTATATGTATTCTCCGTTGAGACCGTAGCCGACGACATCCCGATTCCCGATCCTTGATCTTCCGTGAATGGCCGCAATTTGTTGAAATAGGACCGGGTTGGCCCTCAGCTTGCTCAGACGAAGCAGTGGACCAGACATTTTTGCGCCCTGTTAAAAATATTAATGAAAACCTGAAAATATAATAATTTATTATGAGGATAAAAAGTTTTACCTTAATTTTTTGGAGCTGATTTTTAGGGATACGTGATGGTGGGCAGCTGACAAGTTTTTGCGCTTTTGTTCAAAATGGGGCTGAGACGGCGACCACTACCGGCCGGCTTTCGAGACAAAGGATCCAACAACAAAATGTTATTTTTTGGCTTTATTTTTGTTTGTTTTTTTACTGCATAACACATTACAATACAATTTGTATAAAAAATTTAGCTCATGCAAAATGCCAATTAAATTTTGGCCAAGAACAAGTGGAAATTATTCGCGTCAAATGAGATTTCGATAGTTTAAATTATAATAATTATTAGGCTACTACACAATAACGGTAATTCATCATATATTACTAGATAAAATTGATAGGGTCAAACAAGTGGGGGTCCTTAAAGCTGGCAGATCAAAGTCAGTCATATACCTGTATGATAATTATTCTTAATAGCTATTAATAATAATTATATTTATAAAACAATTGATTGAAATTCAACATAATCTGTCTATTTTCTAGTCACATAAATTAGTAAAATTTTACTGCAACAGTCATACAAAAACATTTATATTATAAATTGCAACATAATATCAAATGCTTATCTCAAAAACAACCATTATCACGGAAAATATTAAATAGCTGCAAAATTGCAAAAGTTTTTCAGATTATAAATTATTGCAACTAAATCGCCAACAACGCTTAAATACATTGAACACTAAAAAACGAGAGGCTTTTTTACTAGATTTTCGATTGATTTAATTGTGAGAAACGATTTGTTCATCACCGGAATCTTTGTCGGCGTCCTGATTCTTGCTATTTACGTAGCATAACGTTTAGTCCACAATCGTGCCACACGATCATGTTCTTCACGATTTTGCAAATATTGTGTTGCAATGGATCCGACCAGAGGGTCAGCTGTTTAAAAAAAAAAACATATAATAATTAGTGAATAAATTAATTTAGTAAAAAGTAGTAAATATTTTACCTGGATTGCAGTCTGTGAGAAGTGAGCATATGGAGAGCAAGACCTTGGAAATGGTCAGTGCAGGGCTCCAATTGTCCTTGAGGATGTCTAAGCAGATCACACCTTGACTGTTTATATTGCAGTGGTATATCCGAGTACGGAAAGTGACCTTTGGAGGCTTAAACGGATATTCTGGGGAAAAGTGAATGTCCAAGAAGAACACTCCTCCTTCATATACCTTTAAAACGAAATCAATTAATTTTAAACCAGAATCAAGCAACAACGCTTAATTTGTTTGTTTATTACGGATCCAGGTGGGCCTAGAATAGTGGAGACCCACTCGTACAAATTGTCCCCTTTAGGTCCTGCGCTGCAATTTGGCGGAGGGTCCAAAGTGATTTCCGCCAGCTCTTTCTGGATTCTATGTGGACATATAAAATGCATAAATTAATAAAAAAACAAAAATCTATCTACAGTCATACCGTTTTGCAGAGGTGGATAACGCCTTTGACATTTTTGGATTTGGTTTGTGTTCTTTTGGGGAGTCGGTCCTCGTTTGTCGTGATCCGCTGGCCGATGAGCCACTTGACGATCCACTCCCACTGGTCGAGGATTCTCCTGAAGTGCCCGTTGCACTACTCGACATCTCACACAAAAAGAAACAGCCAAATCACAGAAGCTTCCAATTTGTGAATCCCCAATATTCCCCAACAAATAAATTCCTATACAAAATAGATATTTCAGAATAACCACAAATGTTCCAGGTTTATCTTTTAACTGTTTTCTTAACCACCAAGTAAAGTTGGTTTCTCACCTCTATTAGTAGCCCTTGGACAATTATTTTTAGTTGTTTTAAAAACTGACAACAGCAGGATTCAGGATTAGGGATTTGTTAGGGAATGGAGATTTTGTGTATCCCCCAAAAAAGCCGTACTCTCTGCATCCATGCAAAGGATATAGCAAACGCCTCCAGTCAGTAGGGTTCATGTGCGGGCATATTAGGACGTAAGTGCGGGCATATCCGCACAAGAATGTGCGGAT